>JAOTAV010006877.1:0-29447 GCA_026546445.1 Cyclargus thomasi | reverse complement strand
AAATCGAATATTGAAAACAATACTCCCCGGGATAACGCAGTCCTCGAGAATAAATCCAGCTTCAATTTGAATCGTCCAGTCGTTGACAGTTGGCACTTGGCTTGAACTTTAGTTGGTAAAAATTTGCCGTTTTACACAAACACTGCTAAGGGTGAAGAGTTACAATAGTTTCTTACACTTTACTTTATCGTTTTAATCAATTGTCAATATAAATTAATGCTTAAACTTATTTATTTTATATTTCAGATTTACGTGCAGTTACAAATGTTGCCAGCACAAAAAAAAAAGTATGCATTTATATTGAATTCCTAGCTCAGAAATAAAATTTCTGATTGTCTCTAACTGAACAAATGACGAACTTTCATACAAACTTTCAACTACTATTACACTAGAATTCGTTTCTTAGCGGGTGTCTGCCCAATAAAATAATCCTGCTCACCAATTTTCATGGCTGTAGCTTTAACAGTTTTTGCTCGGCGGATATGTATCAGTCAGTCAGGACTTGTTACCACAGAAACATCTGCTCGAACATCCAGATGATACCAGGGACCACTGTTTTATAGGCACGTGATTATAGTCAGCGCTTAATACCAAAAGCATGATCAAAAAATTTTGAGATGCTGTTTTTATTCATATAAGTCTCTTTATGAATGAAAATAGCGTCTCAAAATTTTTAATCATGGTCTAAAGTACTAAGCAGTCAGTGCTTAGTACTTAAGACCATGATCAAAATTTATATAAATATAATAATATCAAATATTAAGTATTTATACGGTCCATAGTGTGCTGTAATCTGTGGTACAGACATGACGGGGATGGCCAGGCTCAATCAAAGAAACGCTTCGTGGAAGCCAGTGAAGAATTTACATTTTTATGAATGTCAGCCATCTTCCTGCAAAATTCGAAGTCTTCCTGGGAGACTAGGACGCTACCGCCCATAGGACAAAGGGTGTATTTAAATCCGGCCCTGCTGAAATCCGGGCTGAAATGCGAGTGAAACCGCGGGACAAAGCCAGATTTAGCTGAAACGTGTAAAAAGCGTAATATGATATCCGAAAGTTCCCTTTTGATGTAGTCCAAAAAAATACAATAGCCAATCAGTGTTCAGTCCCTCCCGTGTCGTAAACGCCCGCGCCACGTTAACAAGTCAAATTGACGGACAGACAGAAGGTCGGACCGTGGAATGTGATGTAATAGACGGGTACAGTCGACGTTATAAATAAGTTAGCCAGCTGATAAGTATTACAATTTGTCAAATAAGCTGAGGATAAAACCTATCCGCCACATATCAGGAAGTGGTGCAACAGGCTCTTACACATGCAGCATATATATATATGCAGCAGATATGTGTGCATATCCATAGTAAATGCGAAAGTGTGTCTGTTAGTATTTTACCCGACTGAAGGAGGGTTATGTTTTTCGAGAGTATGTATGTATGGATAATTGTTTGACACGCTTTTTTGACAGCCTAAATGGCTTGATGAATTTTTACGTTACATTTGTCTTAATAGCGCACATGACACTGGGTACATTAAAAAATCAAAATGGCGGATTTTGAAGTTAAAGTTGTCAGGTTCTAAGATTTTTTAAAAACGAAGGGCTTTAAATATCCATTCTAGAAATATACATAGTTCGTGCACGTTCTTGCAGTCGGTTTTCTGTTTTTGTACATTTAGCTTGTTTCTATTGCGTAGTCATGCTTTGTAGAATTTCGTTGGATATTGACTAGGTGTAGAGACCAGAGATATACAAGGAGACGAAAAAGTGACATACTTGAGTAAACTTATATTTTAAACAGCTAGTAAAATTATAATAAAAATTAAAAATAAATATAATAGCCTCCCCGATAAGCGGACTAACGATCACAAAAAGAATTTATTAATTCTTGCGAGTAGGCCCGCCCACTTTGTCAAGGTTTACTCGTAGAACTGTACAAATAACTCAGTATTCATCGTAAGCACAGCCAATAATATTCAATTTATTTTTATGGCAATGGCATTCAGTGGCCTTTGTTCGATCACAATATACAATGGACTGAATCCAGATAGAATAGTGAAAAAATTTATAAAAGAATTGTAAATGGCGATTGAATGAAATGTATTATTTACTCATATTATGATGTTTAGTGTTTACCATTTACTTTTTAGAAGAAATATACCTACAGAGTGTAACAAAAGTAACTTTAGGGATCGAATGTGTTCCTGATATAGAGCTCGCTGCGAAAGAAGCAGCGCTGAAAGCGAAAAAAATCTTTCGTTATTTGTATTGCTAATTGCCCCAGTAACAGCAAAAAATTTTATCGCTTTCAGCGTTGTACTTTCACAGTGAACTGTTATATCAGGGACAGATACGATCCCTAAAGTTTTATCACTTACTTTTGTTACACCCTGTATGGTCCAATGGCTCATTATGGATTCTACAATCTACGTTCTGATGTAAAAATATTACAATATCTATTAGTGATTTTCATTGATCTGAACTTTCGTTAGACCTGCCATTAGTAAGGTAGCTTTCATTACAATCTCAACACATTTAGATATACTAGCTGTCGCCCGCGATTCCGTCCGCGTGGTAACTTTTCTCTTGAAATTTTTCTTGACTTTTTTTCTACAAACCTCATGGAGCTCGAGACAATGCAAAACAATCGAAATCGGTTAGTGCGTTCTGAAGTTATATCGACAGGAAGGAAAACTCGACTTATTTTTATATAATAGATATAGTTGCATTGTTGCACTCGTATGCGCGTGATTGTCACTGAACTCCTGAACGGTTGGTCCGATTTTGCTGAAATTTTTGTGTGCTCAAAGGGACTTGAGAATGGTTTAGTTTCCCAAATAAGTCCGGCAGGACAGCCAACCGTCGGGCCAGCTAGTGATAATAATTATAAGTAAGTAAAAAGACAATTAAGTGCCCAGGCTAGTTTTACTGAGCTATTTAAACACTACAAACATATAACTGATATTGGTCAATACATAATGAACTGGTGAAAGTAATGAAACTTTTATAATGTCAATGTCGATGTTGTATCCGTATTAGTTTGGCGTGTTGCGAATTTTGCAATTGTTGATTGGTATTTCCCGCAGTTCTTACCCAGGTTTGTTGCAAAGTATACGTTCATCGTGCCCAAGTGTAGTGTATGAGTATCATAACAGTCTCAAACGTCACTAACACAGCTGTAGTAAGACCTCTATATTATAAATAAGCTAGACTGACGATAAGCCTAGCCATGTTAAGGCGATTTGATATGCGGTATTTTGGCGCTGATGGCAGTGACGAGCGGGAAAGGAACTAATGAGTTTAACATAACACACACTCTTTTATAGTTTACCTATGAACTTCCACTACTTAATTAAACATAAACAATATATAAACTATAATATAAAAATAATACGAAACAACAAACAAACTTTTATTTATACACTTTGTAAACAAAATAGAATTTAAACGATTAAGCGGCCATTTGCAAATTACGTCAGATTTAGTTCTTTTTCCAATCGAATACACTTAAATCGTCTCCGTAAAGAGCTGTCATTTCAAAGGGTATCATCAGTCCTGCGTATATAATAGAGGTGTAGTGTAGTTAGGGTATCTGTCTAATGGCGGCTGTTAAGATGACAGTTATGCTACGCTTGACGAGGATAGATGTGCGTCCGCTTATAGTAGCTGGGTGTGTTTAGCCAATATCTACGGATTTTACACTAAGTAAAGGACGTAAATAATAAATGAATAAGAGAATATTAGTATCGGATCTCACTGAGCGAAACGCAGCACAACGCCGTTTCACGCCAGTTTCTGTGAGGCCGTGGTATCACTTCGGACGAGCCGGCCCAGTCGTGCTGAAACTTGGCTCTCCCACGGCAATGAGCATCCGTATTATGTACTTGAGATCGAAAAATGTCAGACTGGTACACGCCTCCACCGGGGCTCGAACCTGCACCCTCTCGAGTGCGAACCAAACGTCTTACCCACTAAGCTACGGTCGCGCTAAACTTGTTTGTTTACAGTGCCAAAGGTAAGTACTAGGCAGTAGAGAGTAGAGATTTATTCCCGTGGTGCTTCCCCTTTAGCACTTTCACGTTCGGTCATTGCAACTTTGTGCTGTATACCATTTTAATGATCACATACCGTGAGTTGTAATGATTGTATTGAAATAATTGGTGTTAGATGTGTGCAGTGCTATGTACAGTCTGTAGGATATTGCTTAGACTTCTTTATGTTCGTCAAGCACCCAGCACCAGCATAACTATATTGTGTATTTATCGTCGTCAATATAGAGTCGAAGTTAGATTTTTTTATAATCCAAGGGGAATTTTTGGGTTTGTCAAATCGTACGCAACGAAGTTGCTTTTGAATTTACGTTTTCTGCTGCTTTTTAGCCTCTTTTAAGTAAGATTCAAGCGAATAGGAGATATTTAAGTATAAAATTTCGTTTATTAGCTTTGTAGCCAGTTGTGCATCGTCTATTCTCATTATATCACTTATTTTGGACCCATCGATATGGATAATTACGGATGTACAGAGGGGCAAAAAGTGCATACTATAGTCTGGGTACTATAAGTTAAACCCAGCATTTATTTTGACTAGCAACACTATTACCATGATGATAATTGTAGTCTTTTGTAGAAATAGTATTCCATATACTTGATCATTAGTGTTATTACTTTTATGATGTTTTGATTTATACAGAATACCTGAAAGGTCCTGTATCTAAATAGTGGGCTAAAAGATATAGGGAATGACAAAATATCTCTGAATTCTGTTGAGAAATAAGTAAATATATAATAATAATATCTATGGACGCTTCGTTTCGTTTCAGACGTGGTAAGTACCAGAAGGACTTGTGTTACAGGTACCGGACAACAGAAATATATTTAATACACATATTTAAGATTTTTATATATATGATACACATATTTAATACACATCCACGACTCAGAAACTTTGGAAAACAGTTTGTTCCGTCGGCGGGATTGGAACCCGCGACCCTCGGCGTGAGTTACCAAGGTGTCAACCACTGCGCCACAGAGGTCGTCGATATTTGTAATTTAAGTTTTCTACCCATCTCTTTCTTTCAAAATGTAATTTAGTATGAACTTTGTATGCAGCTTTATAGACTTTGACGTCACAATCAATATCGAATCTCTCTTTCTAACTATTTTAAAGGCTTGTAACCGCCATCTTGTAACTTTGTTGTTTTCTATTTTATCAAAAAACTTGTTTGGACTACATCGTTTTTCAATAACGATAGATTTTATTAAAGAAGCATATCCCCTGCTATTGTGGGATACCATATAAAACAAAATTGAATTTAGAAGGTTTTTTCTAGGTTTAACTTATATCTAGACTATAAATTGGTCGAATAGAGGGAATATATCGAGGTGACTGTACTCATGGATGTTACAAACATCTAGTCGGAGAACCAGTTCGAGGTTAATTGTCCGTCGTCGGGAAGCCCTGCAGTTGCGTGGACTCTTGGACTATTTACTCTGGCTTCATTCATCATTCGTCATTAGTATGCTAAAGAAGTTTCGTTGATATTTTCCTAATCGGTAATTCGCTATTCCCGTAGCGCGCTAAACTTAACTAAAGACAATCTTAAAGATCGTACGAAAGAACAGAAAAGCTGACAGCTCTTTGGCCTTTTTGAGGATAAACTTGTTATACTGCCTTTATCAATTTACCTTTGTCTGTCCTGATGTAGACAGAAGCAATGTCTGTAATGTTGGCCTAGGACTCAAGTAAGATGACAAAATCTCTGCTCAGGCCAAACTAAAGCGATCAAATCGAGGTAGGTACGACCGTACTTAATACTTATTGCATACAAAATGCATGTCAACACGTCGCGTCGGGGTCGTGCGCTCGCGCCGCGCGCCGCGCCGTACGACCCGTACCAAGCGCGGCATGGCACCGACGATGTTAGCTAACTCCATTGTAGACTCGTGTAGTCTTTGTTTGGTTAGTTTTTTTTTTTTTAGATTGCGATTCGAGCGTGAGATACTGAGGTTGTAGAGCCGTGGTGCAAAGCTTGAGACATATCGTGATTTGGAGATATAGGGTCTCTCCCACCACTTGCTGATAAGTGCCGTTTACGCTATCCACCACTTATTTGACAGATGAGGTATGAAAAATCTGTCAAACAAGTTGTGTGATCTGGCGCATGGAAGCGTCCTAGCCTCCTTGCATGTCGTCATGTACGTATATACATGGTGCGGCAGAAATAAACTGGGCCTGTACATTATTAGGCTTTATTGTTGTGTACACCATAGTTTGATCAGTGGAGACTGGAGAGTTTTCTCTACGTGTAATGGAGGCTGTACACTCTCGCCGAGAGCTCTCGGGCGAGAGTCTCGTGACGCTACCTTAGCGAGCGCCTGACAGGCGAGACGAGGCGAGTGCAACCATTTACACTCTCGCACTCGGGCGGTCTCGCGGCGAGAGTGTACAACCTCCATAACAGGTTCTTAAAATGGTATCGTCATTTCCGATGGAAATAAAACAATTTGTTTTAGCATACAATATGCTAAAATAAACACGCTATCAACAATTTGCAGCCGCATCCTGTTTACTCATCATTCGTAACATCTGTTATATCTGTCTCGCCTGACCCATATAAAACAAAAGAGACAAAATACCTACAATTGGAATTCGCGAAATGATGCACTGCGTCAATTGATAATGTGTTTAATGTTATTGTAATACGATTCATATTTAATTGCGGTACCGTGTTTATAATTCAGCACACAAATAGTTGGAAGGACATATAACATAATGTATATTCATATCAGTTCAGACGCTGGTCGTTTTTTTTGTCAACATTGTCTCTACAAAGTTGATCGATTAGTGCAATAAAATCTATACTATAAAACATAAACAATTTAAATAGTAGAAGCATTAAAAGCTCCTCTTCTGATGTTGCAAGTGTCTATGAGCAGCGATAATTGCTTTCCTTCAGCTATGCTCATTTTACATTTGCCTCGTTATTTTATAAAAAAAGCTACCTGGCAACTATTGTAACATTTAAAAAATATAGACGCGAAGGAAAAATAACGGATAATACACCATTCGCCGTAAGTTTTTACAGACTTCATACAAAATGCCAAAAAATTTTATCAAATTCCGTACCAACTACCAAATAATTAGAACAGACTATAGTAGGTACCAAGAATCGACCACTTTGAAATAGGTGATCTACAAAATGATAAAATCAATGTGATATTAGAGTAGCGTAGGAAGCAATTTTTCTTTTAGGTTTAGATTTAGATTTCCATGTTTTAAACATTTTCTTAAAATATAGAGCTATATAGTATTTCCGTTGTTGCAGGGGGGTGTTTCCTTGGAAGAACAAGACGCAGGATTCGTCCAGTTCCTGGAAACTCTTCGGCAGCAAGTCCAACGGGAATCTGGCTAAAATCACCACGGAAGTCCAGACCCTGACTCCGTCTTCGTCAGCGTCTAACACCCCCGCGCATAAGCGCCAGGGCAGCTCCGCCAGTGAGAAGCAGTTTGATGATCTGGTGGCCAGCTCGATAGCTCTGATACAGCATGACAGGTGAGATAATGTCCATTTAATGAAACTACTGATATCTCAACTCAGTTGTGCGCGCGGCCCTATGTTTGCGTGCGCTTGTGAATACAATAAACTTTCATGTGGCAGTAACGCGGCAGGCGCCGTCTGAGTAACCATGACACTTACACATATGCATAGGGCCGCTAGCACTAACTATAAAAGGGGTTTGTTTGAGTTGTCTATCTGTCTGTCCGTAGCGTTGTAGGCAGTTGCATTTAAACTGATGGACGCATTTTAGTATAGTTTTTTAGTTGTCTTTCTCTAAAATAAAAATTGTTTATTATAAGTAATAAACTAAAATTTTGAAGCGTTGACTGCTAGATATGAATTGACTCGTTGTGATGTTTTTACAGGATATTTCTATCAGTGTATTTTACATTACTCGGTATTCTGTAATAACAGAACTCAACAGCTTTTATTATGTTGATAATTACGTAATCCCGATGGCGGATGTGATTATTATCTTCATTACCAAGTTCGCCGTGTGAAAATACAGCAAAAACTGTTAAATTGTTATAGTAATAAGTGGTAATATGGTAATTGTTACATACAATTTTTTATGAACATAATTTCAGTCCCAGGGAACATTCGCAACAGAATGACGGGCATAACTTTATTAGTAGAAAGATTATGTGAAAAAGTCATAAGGTTTCTTCCTCTATAAGTATAAAAACCAGTTGTTCTCTATATTATAACAGTATATGGTTGCTGAAAAATTCTTTTCAGAAACCGTACATTTTTTTGGGATAAAAAGTATCCTATGTCCTTTCCCGGGTCTCTCTCAGTATCGCCATACCAAATTTCAGCTAAACGGTTCAGCCGTTAGGGCGTGAAGAGGTAACAGACAGACACACTTTTGCATTTATAATATTAGTCTGAATAGTTATTTACTTCATCCACTTACTTCTTCAATGAAACTTTAAACTAATTTCGTATTAAATCTATTATTTATTTATTATTTATAGCTCTCTAAGAGCCTGTTTTACCGCTTACTGATAAGTGTCGGATAGCGTATCCACAACGTTTTTTGACAGATGTTGTATGGAGAATGTGTCAAAAAAGTTATGGATAAGACTATAAGAAACGTTATCAGTAAACCGTGAAACAGGCCCTTACAAATTACAATAATAATTTACACGTTTTAGTTTTCTTGCCTTTTACTGCCGCACAAGTAGGTTTTCCTCTTTGCTTGTTTTATACATAACAACTGTTGTAATATTTGTCCGTTTGTAACTTAGATACGTAACCTTAGCCCGGTTTGTAATAACGTGGCGTGTTAGTAATACTTCATGCATATTCAATTCGCGTTATTAGATGACTTGCTACTAAATTATTTGTTGTAATTAAAATATTTGAGGTAGGTAAAAAAAATATTTTTCGTGAATATATTTTTAAGTCACGAAAACTGGACGCCAATAAGCAATACCATGTTAACCCACAATCGAAAACCGAGTTATGCACCTAGCTGGAATCTCCTCTTGATAAGGAACGTTTTTATTTAAAAAAGTGTTGGGTGCCATAAAATATTTCGTTTACCAAAATATCATTTAAAAGATGTAAGAGCTCTTGACCTGACGAAGATTTATTATCTAAACTCGACCTCTGTGGCTCAGTTGGTAAGTTTGTAGCTTAAGCTGAGGGTTGCGGGTTCGAATCCCGCCGACGAAACAGAAAGTTCTTCAATGTTCCTGGGTCTTGGGTATTAAATATTTGTATCATTTAAAAATCTTAAATAACTATGTGCATAGTATAATAAGTATTAAATATATTTCCTTTGTCTGGTACGTGTAACACAAGTCCCTCGGGTACTTAGCACGGGGCTAGACTGACGCGATGTGAAGCCTCCATAGATATTATTATTATAAACTTTAGCATCGTTTTTCTCTAAATGTCTTGTCTTGTGTAACCCACAAGGTGTTGCACATTGACGTGTAGCTATTACCAAGCTGTGTCATTTGCTTGAATTAATAACATGATGCAGCATCTACATCATCGTCGATGTACGTTGTTTGTTATTCGACAGGATCATCGTGAAATCGTCCACATAATCGCCCGTAGAACTTGTTAAGAGGATTGTGTACTAAACGGTTTCCATACAACGAGCCATAACGTTTTCCACCCTCTAAACCCTCACCTAAAGTAAAGATTTTGACTTCTGTAGTTTGCTGTAGAAATGCCTTAGATCTAGGCTTTTCTGTTTTTGTTTTTTTTTAAATATTTATTGTAGATTTGAAAATAATATAACATTTTTGTTTTGTGTAAAATCACTAAAATTAAAATATACCAAAATCTATGATAAGTATTTAAAAACAAAAACTTAGAAGCCTAGTCCTGAGGCATTTCCAAGACATACTAAAAAAGCATTACTCTAGGTGAGGTTTTAGGGGGTGGAAAACTTTGTTGCTCGTTGTATGGAAACCGTTTTGTACACAATCCTCTTAACTCGCCGTGACAATCGTTTATACCTGTCATTGTCTGTAATAGCCGATTATGAAGAGGTGAAATCTGATTTGAATACCTAACAGACGAATAGACATTTTCGCCAAAGACAACGCCGAAAACCCCGAAGTTGTATCTGTAAGGAATCAGGAGTTATCTCAGTACCTTCGGAAGTATGGTATTCCTTGATACCAAATCTTACTTTTTGGTAGGTAACATATACCTAAGACGCTTCTAAGGAAACCAAAATCACAATATGTTTCCATACAAATTTTGAGGAGTTCTCTCGATTAGTCACATATCCCACCATCAGGTCACCACTCTTGTATAAATAGGACCAAAATTGGAGTAATACCCTATACAACGAAGAAAATATTTTGAAAATCGGATCACTAGCGGTGTAGTAATCGTTGAACATACAAAAATAAAAAAAAAGTCATTAAACAAAAATATTTTTTCTTTTTTAAACAAGTTCTTTCTGAGATAAGCGTTTTCAAACTCTTCGGCTTTATACTAAAGGTATAAATTAGCAGTTTCATGAATTAAATTTATTCATACATATTGATTGAAAAGGTTACATATTGTAGTGCGTGCAGCGTGCTATTGCAGAACTCAGCAATCGTTTTAGCATATCGTAACAATAATATCAATTATCGAATTGCGTGCAAAATGCAATATATACCTCTTGGGGTTTCTTAACCTCTTGAAACAAACAAGTTATGTCTTTGGTCAGCAATTTAACAGCTGTATTGTACCATGGTCCATGACAAGTCGATTCATAGGAACTGTGGATGTACCTACATCGTTTGATCGGATTTTTTTATGATATTTAGGGGGCACGCAAGCAGACGGTTACCTGATAGTAATCAAGTAAAATTAACATTCCGATCCTCGCTGCGAACAGCCGCGACACACAAAAATTAAACAAAATGCCACTTTATGACAACTCATAAGCTATAGGTTTCATTTTCTAATGACACTGGTCTATCTAAAAGTTGTCGTTTTATTTGAGTTATTGTGTGTGGCGGCTGGCTGCCTGTCGCGTTGATCGGAATAGGTAAGATGCATGTGAAACAAAATTTATTGAATGCAAACTATTATGATAGTAGGCTAAAAGATATACCGAATAAAAATAAATCTCTAAATTCTGTTGAGAAATGAGAAAGATATTACCGATTTAAGTTTTCTATCTATCTCTTTCTCTCAATATCAATCTCAACTTTGTATGCAGCTTATGGACTTTGACGTCACAGTCAATATCGGATCTCTCTTTCTAACTGACTACTTTAAAGACTTTCTTGTTTTCAGTTCTATTAAAAACTGATTGGACTACATCGATTTTTCAATAACGATAGATTTATTTAAAGAAAGAACAAAAAATCGTGCATATTAATTTGTATCTTTAGAAGACAATCATGGTAGCAATCATGGTCATCTACCAAGGTGAACAGAGGCGAAGTGCTACTTCAAAATTATCTGTAATCACTTAGCAATACAAATCTACTTGCGTTTATCTTATGACGTACATATGGTTTACAAATCTTATCAACTTTAATTGGGGGTTTTCCTATGATAATTCGAATGCAAATGTCTTGCAACATTTTAACTCACGTCTGTGAATTACGTTTGTGTTTTACCTGACAAATCTGTCAGGGCCATCTACCTTTCTTTTAGAAAATCTAAAAGGGAAGAGGGCAATCTAATGCCACAGTCTCACGCGCATCGTGTGACAATTGTTGTGGTGTTTTTTTAGGAAAATTTATAGTGAACCAGCATTTTTGCGATTCCAAAATGACAAAAAATGCTGTTGCAAACCACAACCCGCGTCCCGCGTCCCAGCATCATTAATTTAAACTATATCCACTCATGCACACCCTGAAGTGTTACTTTGTTTTGTTATATATGTATTGTATGTATAATTAGCAGATATAGTATCGGTGACGCGTTTCGCGGTTTACATAATATAGTGTGTGTTGAACTGCGTCTGCTGTGATCACGTATTTATGGGCAGTTGACGTAATTTTGCACCTTTTGGTTTTTTTTAAAAGTGAACAGGATACAAGTATCTTTCAAGTAACTATCGTGGTGCATTTAAATACCTTACTCTTCCAGTTTATCAGGTCCCTTAGAAACTTCGACTTGCGGACCACTTGAGATAGTTCCAGGGACCAAGTGACAGATTTCTTTTGTCCATCTGCCATTTTGTCGAAAGAAACGCTTTCTCGGTCGCCATGCAACGCAGTACGCGTGTAAGTTCTATATACTTACTGTAATACAAAGAGGGGAATAGTCAATAATTTGATACCATTTGCTCCTGTCGGAAGCGCGGTGTAATAGCCACCTGTAGATGTTCACTGAGTCGTGACGCTTAAACTTGTCTATGGGGTTCTGAGGAACGATTCTTGTGCTTCGAATGCCGCCTCTCTTCTGATGACCTCTCATCAGAATCGGCGATAACATACGATATGCGAGCGCGTGTAGAGCTTACCCTGCAAGCCGATCATCGTCTTTGATCGATCAACTTGTCGGACAAGAACGATTACTTGTGCAGATGCCCGCATGGTGACCGTACCGATTGACAATCAACGATCATCGCCGATCATGTAGAGCTTTCATTAGATATACTCAGGGTTGCCAACTGCAAAAAAGGTATTTTCGAGATTTCCCAACTCCACATCCAGGGCTTGACTGTCTTAGGCGGCGGTTGTCCCGCCATTCCGATTCGCTTGCTTGAGTTTCAAAACGGTCGTCGTGTTCCTTTGACCCTCTCAGGAAGTGTCTGCATCGTGTTTACTATAGCATCCCACACCGATATGGCAAGTGTATCGTAAAACGGCCGTAAAAACGTTATCAACAGGAAATGTAGGTTAACAGCACCATGCGTTAGCCTATCTAAGACCGCTATTAGGGCAATCACTGTTTTACTATGGTTATATATTACTAGTATAATAATAGGTGTTATGGATAAAGTGACCATACGTCCCGTTCTGAACGGGACTGTCCTTTTATTCGGTACTTCATTCCGGTGACCCTGCAGACAACGCCAGGACACAGAAACGTCCCGTTTTTGAGTCACCTTAATTACCCTTTGGTAATAAACTGATAAGTTTCGGACACGGACGGGTCACATTTCCTCTCTATTGGTTTTATTATCCCCGATGGCCTACTGCCTACAACAACCGAAATTCAATTATTAACAGTCTTGTCTGATTTCTACACTAAAGATTACTTATTCAGTAGCACCTTCGATAGGCTAACATCGAAAAACAAAATATTATGCACAATTTCAAAGCGTATAACAGTTGCACGAATAAGTGAAACCAAAATATTGATACAGGTCATATAATCCGCTAGCTGTTCCAAACACGAACAATAATATAACAACAACCTTCGTCTGAGCTAATTACTAGATTAGGTATTCGGGTAGGATGTAAGACGACACTAAGTACTGACGACTAAGTAAAGCTCATTAAATGATTAGCTTCTAATTACTCCAGTATACACGTGCATTGCCTTAACGGGACTATTAATTTTTGAAAAAAAAAGAGAGTTAGGGGGCAAGCGAGCAGACGGGTTACGTGATGGAAAGCAACTGCCGTCACCTATGAACACTCGTAACATCCGAAGAGTCGCAAGTGCGTTGCATGCCGGCCTTTATGAGAGAATAGGGAATAAGAATAGGGATAAGGGAATTAGGGAAGTTTCACGCCAGTTTTCTGTGAGGCCGTGGTATCACTCCGGTCGATCCGGCCCATTCGTACTCTGGCATGGCTATGCTGAATACGGCTGTGTATAACATGAAAATATATCTATTTCAGACCATCGAACCTACCCGCCAAGTGTACCGAAGAGGCTCTCCGACACAAGGCCGAGCATGCTCGTATGGTGGAGGCGGCCAGACGCAGGGTGGAGCGGGAGGCGGCTGCCAGACACGCCAGGCTACAGGAGTCACTTAGACTGGAGGAGCGCCTAGCGAGACACGCGCGGGAGTGGACGCAGAATATACTGCCCGATTGGCAGAACACGTGAGTATCCAGGCTAGTGCTGCTTTTCTTATACCTTAAGCCGAGTTGAGCATAGTGGAAGCGGCCAGATGCAGACTGGAAGAAGCACCTAGCGAGACATGCGCGGGAGTGGACGTAGAATATTCTGCCCGATTGGCAGAACACGTGAGTATCCAGGCTAATGCTGTCTTTGTTATACCTAAAGCCGAGTGGAGACAGCCAGGCGCAGGAGTCGCTTTAAACCAATTAAAGGGCGGTTTCAAACCAAGATTAAAATAATAACGAGTTTGTTTTTAATGTCAGCCCACTATCGATTGTTATATGGAGTACCTATTTAAAATCCACAAAAGCAATAAGCAATACTCGCTAACATACTATTCCAAATTACAGAAAGAACTCCAAACGGACGCTCGAGCTGTGGTGGAGCGGCTTACCGCCGTCAATACGTGGTCGCGTCTGGCAGTTGGCAATCGAGAACAAGCTGCGGATCGAGCCCGACATGTACCAAGAGTTCGTAGCGAAAGCCAAGATGAAGCTACACGAGGCCCAACTCAGGCGGAAGAGGTTAAAAGTCAACCAGGCCTGCGGGTGCCAACACCAAGAGGACCGAGTGTCCTTGAACGGAGAATCTGAACAGAGATCTGATGAGAAACGCTCCAGCATACCGAGGAACTACAGCGAACAAAACCTCAAAGCGGTTACCAGTGAACCCAAAAAGTGCTGTTCGAAATCCAACCCTAATCTCATAGAGTATAGTGACGAGTGTTCCATGGAGTTGATTCAGCTGGACATAGCTAGGACTTTCCCGAACCTGTGCATCTTCCAGCCCGGTGGGCCGTATTTCGACGTGCTTCATGAACTGCTCTCGGCGTATGTCTGTTACCGACCCGACATTGGATATGTGCAGGTAATTCCAGAAGATCTGAGATTTAAAAATCAAAATTTTTTTTATTCAAAATCAGTGCTTAAAGTACACTTTCTGAACGTCGGGACTACGGTGCCTACCACCGGTTCGGGAACTAACCCGGCGAGAAGAACCGGTGTAAGAAACTCGCACGGGTCCTTTCTTCCTATATTTTAACTAAAACATGGAGAATAACAATATTTTTTTTTTAGATACATAAGTAATTGTAAGTCAAAAATTATGTATTTATTTAAATTTTATAATAATACGTCAACAACATCGTTGCGCTAAGATTTTAGGGGTGTGCGAATAACGTTCGAATCGAAATTCGAATCAAATATTCGAATAATGACTTTAAATTGCAAAACCGATCGATTGTTGTGTGTGAAAGTTAATTATTATTCGTTGTGTTTGATTTATTTAATTTAAATTTAAAACGTTAATTTAAAATTAGAACGTTAGTTGTTTTGAGATATTATTTTGTTAAAAAATAAGATATTTTATGCTTTCTGGACGAGGTACGTTTTTGAGTAATTATATCACTTGCTGAAGAAAAAAGTCGCTTACTTTCACAAAAAAAAAAATATTTTTTGTGAAAGAAAGTCGGGATAAACTGACAGATTTCTTTTGCACATCTGTTACTTTGTCTATCTATACTAAGGCCGCTGCTAGATTAACCGAAAGCACCACATATAGTAAATAGGGTAAATGACTAGGTCGAATTTTTTTTTTAATAGAATAGAGATTTCAAGTAAAATATATATATTTCCGAAATCTTAGCTTCATAACTTTTTTTTTGTAATTACCCTTCGAAGTTGGGCAGGCAAGTAATTTTTTTTAGTACAAACTTTATAAAATATTTATGTACCTTTCGAAAAGATAGGCAATTAACAACTTTAGTTATGAAACCACTTTCATAAAAGCTATATTTAATATACTATGGGACAAAGTCTTCCCGCGATGCATACAAACTACCGGTAAGTGACGTCATAATGGAGTATCGTTTTGTATGGAGCGTATATTTTGTGGTTTTTTTAATTTATCTTTGAGAGAATTTAAGCTATCAGAGTCATGTTTTCACCGATATTTCTATTTTTAATTACCAATAAGAAAAAAAAATGTCATCTTGCCCATTATAATGTTATACTTTTTCAGGGTATGTCATTCATCGCCGCGGTGCTAATACTCAACATGGACGCCCCACAGGCGTTCGTGTGCTTCGCTAACCTGCTAGACGGGCCCGTTTTGAAGGCGGCCTTCACTAGAGATGGGGCTACAATGCAGGTGATTACTATCACAGATAATTATAATTACTAGAGGTCGCCCTGTGGTCGAATTTCGACCATTTAAAATATTTTAATTCATCGTGTAGAGGAGCTATAAAAAACTATAATCTATTCTCAAATCAATCACATACTTCAATTTGTCATAAAGGTCTCGTTACCAGACCATTAAATTTTATTTAAATAATCATACTACAACCATGAACAAAAAAATATTTCGTGTCAAAATATTGTAGTGTGCGTGTTGTAGTGTGTCGCTCTTATTGGGTAGAAAATATATAGTAATCTGTGCAACAAACCTTTAAGAATGCCTATTTTTGTCATGTGTACAAATCAATGCCCCCTTCCACAGCGTCTCTGGTCGGCATACGAGCGGCTACTTTCACGGCAAGTTGGCACAGCGCCGGCGCCAGAGCTCTACCTGCTGGAGTGGCTTTACACCGCCTTCGCTAAGGCCATGCCCCTGGATGCGACTTGCCGAGTCTGGGACGTTTTCCTGAGAGATGGGGACACCTTCCTGTTCAGGACTGCTCTTGGTAAGTGACTACTACGCTCTCTGGTTCCTTCGAATGCAAACAGTATGCTTGAGTGGCTTTAAACAGCGTTCGCTAAGGCCATGCCCCTGGATGTGACTTGCCGGATATGGGACGTCTTCCTGAGAGATGAGGATACTTTTGTTCCGCTTTCAAATTATAATATAATAATAACTCCCACACCGGTTTCGGTGACGGTGACCGGTTTCATAGAAAACAGACCGGTTACGTAGGAATAGTTTTATAGTGTCCACGTGTGTGCGCAGTACACAAAAGCACTCTTTCTTCTTTTACTCTCATAATCCAGTGGAACGGATTACCGACACGACTAGCGAGAGATTAGTCGCAGGACCGACTTTTTACATGCCCATCCGACACATGGATCATTTTACTTGGCAATCAGGTGATCAGTTTCATTGTTCTAGCCAAACATGTTACTAATGCAGGTATCGAACCCACGACCTTCGATGATTGAACACAATGCAAGTGTGAACTTTCTAAGTTTATTTCCACAAGCCAGGTGTAGATGGCGTTTAGTTCTAATTATATCGCACGGTCATTTCATTTTTTGACAAACTGAAAACTTGAAAGTTTCTGAAAAAAGATATAGAGTACTCTTTGAAAAAAGGAGCATTTTTTTGTGTTTTGTATAGGCGAGCTCATATGAGCGCTTATTTATACAATCAATAAAAATATATTTCGCTACTTTCATAGTGTACTAACTATGTAAGGGATGTTCGATGATTGTAACTAATGTTTTTATATCTATTTCAGGTATCCTCCACCATTACCAAGAGGAGCTAAAGGATATGGACTTCATATCCGCCGCTCAGTTCCTCACCAAACTCCCGGAAGACTTGGACCCTGAGGCGTTATTCAAGAGTATATCTTCCGTCAGTATGACGCTAGATGGCATGTCATTCGAGGAGCTGGTCTCCGCGTGCCATGTGGACTGCACCGACGAGGAGGTCAGGTTATGATGGACGATCGATATCAGGGCGATGTTAGCCGCGCTCCCGTTTAAAATTCAGTTATAGCGTATAAATTGTGGTTTTCGGTCGATTTTTGAGGTAAATGAAGGATGAATGCAGGTAAATCGTTTATAGAAATCGATTAAGGGTCTAGGTTGTGTTAGGCGGACGCATGGCGCGGGTGTGAGAAAAGTAAGTGATAAAACTTAGGGTGTGTATATATAGTTTCTTGTAAAAGTAGCAGCACCGATTGAGATTTTTTTATGATTTTTATGGGCAAACACTCCAGCAAAATGAGTTTGCCCATAAAAATTACAAAAAAATTCGCTTACAACGCTGCCACTTCCACAATGAACTCTTTAAGGGACTCATCCAAACCCTAAAGTCTTATAACCTATTTTTGTTATATACAAGGTGTATATATAAAACAAAGACGCCGCGCGGACGTCAGTGGCACACGTCCACTTGAAACTGATAACAAACTATCGGATGCGACTTACGGACGCGGCCAGCCAAAACTTAAAGGTATCCAGGTAATAATTATACACAGAAATTTGCAAACTATAATATGTAAGTCCTTAAACTGAACTTAAGCGTTTGGACGTCCGAAGTGAATGTGCCGCGCTAGATGTGTTTGTCTGTGCTTACCTTTGTGTCGCGTCTGTAAATCGCGTCCGTAAGCCGCGTCCGACAGTTAGTTTCGAGCTTTAGAAGCAAAGACTCATAAAAAGAGTAAGAGTAAGAGTAAGGCGGGAGCATTATTTGACAGGGTTAATGTCAAGTAATCACAAATCAAATTATGTAGATCCGCTACCAACTACATTAATTTTTCTTTATATATCTTTTTTTCTCATGTCAATGATTAAATATTCATACTTTTGTTAGGGCAAAAGATTAAAATCTATAGATAATAATATGTATTTGAATTGATTGATTATTATTATTGCAGGCTACGACTCTGCACGAGTATCGAAATATTTTGTCGATAATTTATTTGAAATGAATTGATAATACAGCATTATCTTACGATTTAAATCTTTGTGACGTTGAAACAGTGGTTGATTTTTAAATTATTTTAAAAGTACCTGTAAAGTTGAGAAAATGTTAACCATTCAATGGGACGTTTTCTTTCTTTTTTAATTTGAATGTCAAGCAGTTTTCGTCGTGGCCGCTAGATGGCGTATCAGTAGACAACCATCGTTGATACCAGCATTAATTGCCACTAAATCGGGGGAAAATATGTGAAACTTCATACATTTAAATGTAGAAAACAGATTTTATTTTGTAATAAATAGATTAAAATAGTTATTTTAATTATTATTATATATGTATATTATTATAATTATGTTTTAATTGTCACTGATGAAAGCAATAGTCCTATTTATTGTATTTAATATGTCGCAAATCTTTCATATTTTGGATTTAATACATCAATGTACAATAATTATCTAGATCGCGTCTATCAGTCGCGTCCGTAAGTCGCGTCCGATCAGTATGTTTTCAGCTTCAGACTTCAAATACCGTAAGAATACGAACACATTGGTTACATAATAATCATTGTAAACGACGATTATTAGGTGTTTAACTTGTACTGCACTTAACTACTTCTTTAACTATATAATTCTTGAGTACACGCATGTACACGCAGTACTTTGGCTTTACCATGAGTCTAAAGCAATAGTATTTATCGATAATCGTTAGCGACTACGTAAATTTTTAATATGGCAAAATTGAACAGCGCCTCTAGCAGTCACGTGAGGAACTTAAATTGCCATACTAAAATTAGTATCGAAAATTACTATTGCTTCAAACTCATGGAAGAGGTACTTGGCACCGAAATCCTCCCACACGACTGGACCGATTTTGATCCAAGGAGACTTGAAAATGGTCTAGATTTTAACTTAAAAGTAGGTGGTGATGGTAGCGCTATCCTCTAGATGGCGCTACCATCTGCTGTACTGCACTGTAACTGCCAAAAAAGTTTAAACTTGATTTGCCAGAAGGCGTTTTGATGGTCTAGGATTTCTTACGCGATATTTAATTTTTTACTAACTAGATGTTACCCGCGACTAGGTCACCTATAATATATCCTGTTTTTGCAACCTTGTCTGGGGACTGCTCAACCCTTATAGGTCGTAGCATGATGATATTTAGCCTATAGCCTTCCTCAATTAATGGACTAACACAAAAAATGTATTTTTTTCCAGCCAGTAGTTCCTGAGGATCCAAAGATTAGCGCGTTGAAACAAACAAACTCTTCAGCCTTATTTTATTTATATATCAATAAGCGAGTGGAAAACTTTGCACCCCTTTTCACGAATGACGCGTAGATGTAAAAGCATGAAATTTCTTCAAGTTATAGTTGACATGGAGGAGGAGCGTCAAATACAAATAAATTTTTGAAATATGTGTTAGTCTTTCGTATTTTTAATAAATAAAACGCTACGCACACTACAATAATTTGACATGACACTTTGATCATACACGAAATATTTTGATGTGACACTTTAATCATACACGAAAGAGTATTTTCTTTATGGTTTAAAGTCTGTCATTTTTTTAATAAAATTTAATGGCTTGGTAACGAGAGAATTGGCTTTAAACCAATTTGAAGTCTGCGATTAGATTGAGAATAGTTTTTTTTTACAGCTCCTCTATACGATAATATTTATGGTTGGATAATTTTGGCCACAGGGCGACATCTACTTAATATAGTAATTCTTACGAAACTGGAACGGGTCTAACAAACCTATTTTTCTATTTCCGGGAATGATGTAACCCAAAAACATTACCCGAATAGGTATGAACGCGCGAAAAACCACCGCAAATCTCATTCGTCGATGGCGATCGGCGCCATAAATCCAAATTGGCTTCACGTTTCCACACAATCGGGAATGTTCTGGTGACGTATCGCACACTCAAATGTGAATATTATTCGAAACTTGAAAAACGTTACGTTAAAAAGTTTCTCAATCTTCTTAGGTCTTTGATTTTTTTAAATTTTTTTTTTAATACATGAATTACCTAAGTATATAGGTATTTCATCAAAATTACAATCTAGCCTAGATTAGACTAATAAGTAATTTAACGCTAACTTAATATGCTAAGTAGAGTACTCTAAGATTGTGTCCATTAACACTTTCTTAAATTTTTAAGTATGGCAATTTTATTTCCGCGAGTGACCGCTAGAGGCGCTGTTATATTTTGCCGTACTAAAAATTAACGTAGTTGACATCGTGTATCGACAAATACTATTGCTTTAAACTCATGGTAAAGCCACTGATGACAATTCAGTCTAGTCAACCTGATCCGATGGAGCCGGAAGATGTGAACTGGTATTCCATGATGGAATATTGCATCATAGTTGTGTTTGGGCTTCTTATAAAGGTCTAATGAAGGACCACAATTCAATTTCTGGCAGTGAAATTTCTGACCTGATTATGAATGAAACTCTTCATTTTTTTTTTTACAATATTCTGAAACAATTAATCGTAGTTTGTTTTTGTTTTGTACCATGAATATTTTAAATTTACCATAAACGAAATGTATGGTAAAATTTTAATGCAAAGTCATCTTAGCAAAACAAACAACTGTAATTATATAAAAAAAAAAAACTAATAACCATCGACAATTTTTAAGCCGAAGGCACATCCCTGGTATTGCATTAGCGATGATTAGCATTTCAGAAATACCACAAATTGTAGACCATCACGTCTAGTTTCTGCGACCTTGTAAGGACGGTTAACGCGTGTAACACGTTCAGTAGGTTAGCAGGAATTATTATAATAATCGACTGATAACAAAGTCGATTTATACACACTAGAGGTCGCCCTGTGGTCAAAATTCGACCGAAAACTTAATATTTTTAATATTTATATTAAAAATATTAAGTTTCAGTAACGAGCTATAATAAAAAGCTATAAAAATCTATTCTCAATTCAATCGTAGACTTTAATATCACAAGGTCTCGTTACCTGGCTATTCAATTTTATTTAAAAAAAATCACAGACGTCCATCCATCAAGCCTTTTTGGCTGCAGAGCGTGCCAAACAATTATACATACATACATACTCTCGAAAAACATAACCCTCCTTCTGGCGCAGTCGGGTATAAACAATTTTACCATTCATGGTTAGACCTAAGTACCAGTTAATTAAAAGTTACAGCCATCAAGTCTGTCATAAAACGTCCGCGTAACATATTAACTATTAACTGCTAAGACTACTAATATTGTAATGTCTGTCTGTTTGTAACCTAGAGGCTTTAAATACTTATTTGGGTTTTCTATTAATTTTTAATTGACTTGCAAAAAGAAGGTGGTTATATCTAAATTTTTACCTCTGTATTCTAGAAATCTTTGGGATGGAAGTGATTAAAAATGTTCGTTTTTTTAATCCGTTCAGTAGTTTTAGCTTATAAGGAAAACAACTTGGCATTCTGGCAATATTTCAACACTACGTAGCACAGCTTTCAAAGGGAAGTGAAAAAAAACAAAACGGCAAATTACAAATTTGAATATGGAAGAACAAAATGAAGGATTAAAAAACGAACAAATAATTTATAGGCTCAAGGACAATAATTGCACCAATTAAAACTTAACCTAAACTTAAAAAAACTATTTAAGCTAAGCAGCTTAAGTTATTTTCAACTTTTTTAGAAATGTCAGCGCAAACTAAAGACAAAATATCAAAAACCAAATATTTAAGGCACAAATTTTTTGTCGTCACATTTTTCGGTCAGGCGTCACACGTTCGTTTTTTGAATTGATATATATTTTTTTCCTCAAGAAAACAGCTAAAAGCAATTTTTGCGTAAAAACAATGTGGCCTAAAACATTAAACCGACCATTTTTTTTGGCTTAATTTTTAACTTGATGGGCTCTGATAAGATTAAGCAGCTTTAGCGCTGTGCTTTACCCGCGTATAATTAAGAGATTCACAAATGAATCGGTTAATTTTTCAGTTATAATTATCCGATTCATTTGGGAGTAATACTTCATTAAGGAAGAGCATTAGCGCTATTGATGGCCAAACATCCAAACAAACAAACTTTATCATATTAGTGTAGATACTTATTTATGTGCCTGATACGACCTATAGAGTATAGCCTAAGATTCCATGCCCTTCTAGCCCTCACGCCCTTGGCTGGAATGAAGTTATTACATTAACTATGTGTTGTATTGACAGATTATGTATAATAATACTTGTCGTGTCAAGATGGATGGCACTTTGACGAGAAAATGACAATGTTTTGGAATGGTTTGGAATGTCAAAATAACAATAGACGCATTATCATTCAGAAGTCCTTCCCCGTGAATCAAAGTATATTCATAACAAATTTCAACAAAATTGACTGAGCGGTTTGAGTGTGAAGAAGTGACAGACTTCATATTAATAATATTAAGTATAGAATTTTAATCAAATGGAAAAAGAATCAAAAACAATAGAGATTTTTTAAAACTTTTTAGATTTAATATCCTTCTATGCAATCAGTTTTTATAAAAAAGTTTAGTATATAATATTTTTTTTTAATCATGTGGGTAAAGTGGTATCTTTGCGCATACTTTTGGAGTCGAAAAGACGCTAATCGTCCCCTTCACAATCACCGCACCAGTTTTGAGTAAATTAAATGTCAATTTGAGTGTGACAAGTAAACTTGGGTGCGAGACGTTTACTTGTCGCACTCAAATTGACATAAATTTACTCAAAACTGGTGTGGTTATTGTGAAGTAGGCAATTTTTTCGACCCCAAAAGTATCTGCGAAAACACCGTTTTCCCTGCGTGAGTAATAAAAGCTAGTATGTGCAATGGACAGTGCAGGGACAGCGGCGACAGTCGCTGTCACAACCTGAGGAGGAAAGGGGACCACCCCTTTCCTCCTTTTCCATGGCAAAGTACTGCCATTATGTATAATTTTATTTCTTTTGTTATTCTGTTCGAGAATGTGTTTTGTTTTCGTTATTATTTCTAAGTTAAATGTTTTTTTTTTTCATTTTATTATTTTTTTTACAGGGGTAGTGTTTTTGTTTATGAAAGTGAATAAATAATTCTTGTTCTTATTCAATGTACTATTTTTTCGACATTATCCATGTATCGTTTAGTACTAATGATATGAAGTCAACAAGTTTGTTCGCATAAACGCGCTAATCTCAGAAACTAGTGGCCGGAATTCAAAAAATCTTTTAGTGTTGGTTATTCCATCAATCGAGGAAGACTTTAGGCTATATAACATCACGTTACGACCAATACGAGTCGAGCAGTAATCAAAAAGTGCTGTAGAAACGTATTAATTTATAAAGTTTCACGCGTGCAACAAATAGTTTCCACGCGGCAGTGAAATTTTCGACTTGTCTATAGTGTGCGTGATCATTTTATCAATTTTACACTACGAAGTTAAAAGCCAATATCAGAATTCAATAAACCTCTATCTTTATTCTAACAAGCACCTTAAATTACTTTAAGTATTATTTTCCATTTAAACAAACGTTAAGATATTGAAAGCTTCGGATAAATTTATGTTCTGGAAATGCAAATCGTTGTAGCTTATATTTTAAGGTTCCGTAGACGAGGGTTAAAACGGGATCCTATTAACAAGATTTCGCTGTCCGTTAGTTTGTCTGTTGCATATATACAAAAATTTTATATCATAATAACAATATTTACTTTTAAAAGCATACTAATCCATATTTATGTCATGAATGCCAAAGTAACTCTGTCCGTCTGTATTAAAATAGAGACAGACGCCTCTTTCAGGCCTAAGCCACTGGACCAATGGTGATACTTTCTATCCTGGAAAAATGTACGGTTCCCGCGCAATAAACGCGTGGGTGTCACCTAGTAATAGGGATGTCGACAAGGTCAAAAATTCGCTAATTTTTTTTATTAAAATTAAGTTATAATAGTAAAAAAATAAATATATCCAAAATTTTGGCTTAATGACTTTTATGTATTTTTTGTAATAGTACTACAATTTTTTAATATTTATACACCATTCGATAAATTAGGCAATTAACAACAACTTTTGTTATGGAACCACTATCGTGAAAGCAATATTTAAGTTAGTTATCGAACAGAGTCTTCCCGCGATGCGTACGAACTACCTAGAGGTGACGTCATAACTAGGTATTGTCAATTTTATGTGATTTTTAAATTGCCATATCTTCGAGACAATTTAAGCTATAGGCGTCATTCTTTCACCAATATTTCTATTTTTGGGACGTCTTTTATAACCAATAATAATAAAAAAATACTCGACTAGTCTATTATATATGTGAAAGTTTGTTTGAATATTCGATTTTAAATTAAATTTAGGTAACTTAAGTCTTATAATAATTTATAATATATGTACTAGTTCCTCGCGAGGAAAGCCGCAAGTAAAAACCAGTTTGTAACAACCAAACCCTACGAGTACACTTCCGGAAAATGCCTTAATCGGGGCTCGAACTCGTGACCTCGTCCACTGAGCCATTACGTTAGTGAGTGTCCCGACATCCGGCACCACAGACAACAAGATTACACTAGAAAGCGGACAAGACGTTTTTCTTAAGAGGGGAGGGAAAAGCAAAATTTACTATTGCATAATTCCGTTTTATACTTGACTAGCTTTTGCCCGCGACTTCGTCCGCGGAAAGGACGATTTTGACGAAGTTTTCTGCCGGCATTCATGGGGATGTGACAATTGTTTATATTCACAAACCAAGACGGGCAGGACAACGTGTGTCGGGTCCGCTAGTTTTATTGTATATAGTATAATATTACAGCATAATAGTCCCATTTATAAATGTTTGGTTTATACTATCGCGGACTTTATATAATGCCTACAACATTAATATCTAAGATAATTCAATCTTCCGCCATGAACTGAGGGTACAATTTGGATTGCATCTAAGCGCACCTTTGCGTGATGTTTGTTCCCGCCGTGTGGAACCCCCATTAAAAAAAAAGTCTACAGCGTGATGGACTTAACGTAATATGAAATGTAAACCTTCGTGCAAAAAAAATCAATTGTAAATTGAGAAAAAAAAGATATGTGCACAAGCCTATAGACATCTTGAAATTTGTAATAAAAAAAAACAAATTGCTAACAACTGCCTGCTCTTTCTTCTAAGCTCTGGTGATGTTTTACGCCACATTTCCACAAAGCCGTGGTATATTTCAAATGGAATGTTACTTAACAGCAACTAGTAAATGATAATTCTAATGTAATTTATAGAGGAAACGTTGTAATGATTTACTATGTGTAATAATAAATTACATATTGACGATCAGATACATAAAATGTTTCCTCGTAGAGATCGTTAGTTTTGTCATAATGTTACATCTTTTGTGACATATCGATGCTTAAATGCCTCAACCTCGTATCTCCAAAATGGCTATATTTCATTAGACAAAAAAAAACTGAATATTTTTTTTTCAAACTATCACTAAGAAAAAAAATATAGTCAGTTTTTTTTGTCTAATGAAATATAGCCATTTTTGAGATACGAGGTTGAGGCAGTTAAGCATCGATATAATAATTTACCTAAAGGTAGCCATCCATACTAATATAAATGCGAAAGTGTGCCTGTCTGTGTGTGTGTGTGTGTAAGTAAGAATTCCTAATATACAATTAATAAAAACAAGAAACTAGAATTCTTCCTTAGGGATTATAGTGTTACTTATATTGTACTAACTTTTTCCCGCGGCTTCGCTCACATTAAGAAGTATTTTCATACAAACCCGACGCAATCGACGGAACAAAAAGTTTTCCAATGTTCCTGGGTCTTGGATGTGTATTAAATAAATGTATCATATAATAAAAATCTTAAATATGTGTATAGTATAAAAGTATTAAATATATTTCCGTTGTCTGGTACCCGTAACCCGAGTCCTTAAGGTACTTAACACGGGGCCATATCGACGGGGTGTGAAGCGTCCATAGATAAAAATTAATAATAATAATAATGATTAACTTTTGCATGGTAATCTAGCAATATTCAAGGGCGTACCTTGACACCCATATATGCCAACTTAGGATCAACTCATATTGCAACTTGCAACAAACAAGACTCAAAATGTATCAAACAAAAACCCCCACTGCAGGAACCGTTGCAATTTAAACAACGCAAAATTCTAATTTGGCGCTAAAAATCCGCCATCTTGTATTTTTATTTTAAATATATCTAGTGATCACTGGTAGTAAATACGAATCTAACGATACCTCTCAAGCCAAAATCTATCAAGCCGGTTAGGCACTACATACTCTCAAAAAACCGGCCAAGTGCGAGTTGGACTCGCGCACGAAGGGTTTCGTACGAGTACCGAGCAAAAAATTGAATAAACGCATGTTTGAAAGTTTTAAATGTTTAAAAAATAAAAATTCATAAAAGTAAGTCATAAAATAGGAATGAGTTGGTGGGAATCGAACCATGGCCTCTTCGAACTTAAGCAAACACCCTACTTAATCCGCCACGCCGCTGATAACAATATTATGCATCTTATTATGGAACGAATACGAAGACAACATATTTGTTGTATTAGAGCCACCTTTAAATATTTAATTTATTTGGTTTTTAGTATTTGTTGTTAAAGCGGCAACAGAAATACATATTCTGTGAAAATTTCTACTCTATAGCTATTGCCGTTCTGTATCTCAAGAACGGCAATCAATTCCTGGAGACAGATAGACAGACAGATATTGAAGTCTTAGTAATACTTCTGTTTTTACCCTGTGGGTACGGAACCCTAAAAACATGACCCTCCTACCGCAGTCGGGGGAAAAGTAGCTTAGGTTATATTATGGACACAAAAGTTTGTAAGGTTTGTATGGATGTTCTATACATTGAAACCGGGCAGTCATATGTGTGTGCGCAGTACACAAGAACACCATATTTCCTATACTCTCATTCCATTTGATTAAAATATAAAAAAAAACGTAAACAAGACAAAATCGTTACCCCTCTTTTCTCAGTGGGTTAATAATACGAAGTAGCAAAGCACATTATGCGGTTCCCATTCACTTGTTCAGACTTTAAAGGTCGACATTGCACAAAATATAAAAACTTACGATCTCTCACACTATAATTACGCGCCATCTTGTATCGGGATCATCCATGAAGTACGCCACGTGTGAGAAGTGCGATGGCTTCACCTCGGCGATCACGAGGCGAATACAAAGGATGACACGCGAGCACGATTGCGTAATGGTCATACTCGCCTCTGTTCGTCGGTGTTCGTCTATACAGGGTGTTACAAGAGTGAGCGATAAAACTTCAAAAATCGTATGTCACTCTGATATATAGAGATCACTGTGAAAGTAGCAGCGCTGAAAGCGAAAAAAAACTGTGATTCATATGGGTCAAACTCATGTCGTCGGACGCTTGTCATTACAAATCACGAAAATTTTTTTTACTTTCAGTGCTTTTACTTTTACAGCGATCTCTATAATATCAGGGACACATACAATCCCTAAAGTTTTATCACTTATGTCTGGTTTACACGTATTAAGTAGATAATTAGTTAATTAAATTTTAACTGAATTTTAAGTCACTCAACTTGCAACTTGCTACTAAATTTTGTGTATACATGCAATTATTAACTTAAAATTAAGTTAAAATTTAGTTACCTACTTATCTACTAAATACCAGTGTTAACCAGACATTGCTTTCGTTACAACCTGTATATTTGCCTTTGGTGTGCGAGTTGACAAAGTAGTATGGTCGATTATGTGGAAGCTGGCACGATGATCGCACCGAATAACGAACAACGAACATCGGCGATTATGTATGCGACATCTCATGGTGTGGTAAGAGGTCAAATTTCATATGACTACCTCTGAAAAGGGCGGGGAAAGGTTCAAAAGTCATGAAATTCGTGTGACGTACTTTATGGATGGCCCCTGATGTGGCCACAAAGAATGTGATGAGCGTCATCTTTAATTCGGAGTACGGAAGGTTATATTTTTTTTTTTAGAATAATTTTAAAAAGCCTGTAACAAAAATATAGTGATTCAGTAAGTCTTGGCCTTGCGGTCGTTAACCTTCTGTCAAAAAATGTCATTCTATATAAAAAGCGATCGACAATAAAGTTCTGTGTTGT
Organism: Cyclargus thomasi; assembly: GCA_026546445.1. Lineage (NCBI taxonomy): Eukaryota > Metazoa > Arthropoda > Insecta > Lepidoptera > Lycaenidae > Cyclargus > Cyclargus thomasi. The sequence continues at coordinate 670 of JAOTAV010006877.1, read as the reverse complement.
CACTTTCAACTTTGTTGTCGTCGGTCGCAGTTTATATGGAAATTTTTTGACAGGTTTAATTACCGTCACCAAAAGCACCAGAGGTTTTGTAAAGCCATTCAAAGGATTAACATAATATTTTGTAAAATTTCAATTATTTGTTCCGGTCCTAAAACTTAATTTAAAAAAAAAAGTTTAATAACAAAATACGTGTATCCGTTTTTTCAATTCACATTGTATTCAAATAAAACGGTACAGCGTCTGTTGTATCAGCCATAAGTGTAATTCAATTATTTGTTCCGGTCCTAAAACTTAATTTAAAAAAAAAAGTTTAATAACAAAATACGTATCCGCTTTTTTTCAATTCACATTGTCTTCAAATAAAACGGTACAGCGTCTGTTGTGTCAGCCATAAGTGTAATATAATTATCATTATTTTGCGTGCACACAGTATAATTACCGTTGTATAACTAATGACATTTCGTGACTCTCAGAGATGGTCAAAAGATCATTAGATGATATACTTACAATTAAATTTATATAACTCCTTCGAAACTGCACCATGACAGTCGACAGAGAATTTTTTTTCGGTAAATTTTGAAAAAAAAAAAAAAAACGCGGTTTCTGATTCGGAAATTTTACGTCCGAATAGGGATTCTACCCACCTACTATAATGAGAGTGGGAGAGCCA
>JAOTAV010006866.1:0-29460 GCA_026546445.1 Cyclargus thomasi | reverse complement strand
GTCGGCGGGATTCGAACCCGCGACCCCCGGCGTAAGCTACCAACGCGCTTACCAACTGAGCCACAGAGGTCGTCGATCAATACATCGTAATAGCGGGCTTATTTAAATATTTGAGCCAGAGTTTGTTCTGTACTCTGTTTGTTAGTTTCTTGTTCTTCGTAAACTTAACCCTCGAGCTCCTTACCTTCAAAGTTGGTATCGTACCTCAACACATGTGGGTTCCATGCCTCAATAGACGTCGAGACCCTGTCAATTAACATCATCATCATCATTCCCGTAAAACTTGTAACATAACCATAATCATTAATTGACATTGTATGTAGGTAACAATTTTCTTATAACGTTATGATTGATGAAAACCTACGAGTTTCCTGTTTAAAGATTTTTGTAATGTGAATGCGGTTACAATTTAAAATTTTAGGTTTTTCGTCTCTACGTATGGCTTAGGTCGATGAAAGTCTATCAAAGTATTCTAACATAATGAATATGCAAAAGTTTGTTTGATTGTATTATAGACTACTGGTCCGTCTACAAAAAAGATAGGTCATATGATACCGCAAGTGACTTGAAAGCTGAGTGCTGGTGAGAAATCTAATGTTCAGGTAGTCAGTAAGTAACTGAATTTTCCGAACAGCTTTTAGCGTGGCGAGGTTGAAAACTATGCTACTTTTCTAAAATATCGTTTTATTTTTGATTTTAAAAGTAAAATATAACGTAAATGAAATATAAGCTAGCGATTTCGAATTTTGGTGGCTTGTCGCTGAACTATTTCGCTCAATATTGGATATGAGATGATTGGATTGATTAACTGAAAACTTTACATTGGATCAGATTTGTTCAGATGATCAGACATGTTTAGCCACACCCTAACGCGCTTATGTAGTGGTTTTGTACTATGTCTTACCATATGTCTTATAAAAATAGGGTATAGGCTGATTTAAATTATAGATTTTTTTTCGTTTCTTCTTCATAATAAATTATAAAAACCGTAATACTAGTAAATAAGTAACGTAAATTTATAAATTAAAAAGAAATCCATAAACCGGTTATCCAGCTCGTAAATATCGGTAAAGACGTGCAATACACGAGAATAGATTGTCATAGCGCTAACCGACTGCCAGATCGCATTCATTGAAGTAAAGGGAAGGGAAAATTGAATTTCTCGTACAAAAATTGCTTTTCAACCGCGGGCCTAGATCGCGTTTGCTTTGTGTCGTTATTAGGTATTGTGACATTATCGCTGTGATAATATTTTTATGGCGTATTGAGGCTTTCGTTTCTCTCTTATTCTTGTTATAAAGAAAAAAGCGTATATAAAGATCATAATATGGATTAAAAGTATGTTCTTCGTGATTTTTTCTGGTAGTTTTTCAATCTGCATGCAATTCTAACTCGATTTTTTTAATTAGAGAAAAAGCAAACAGGTGAGGATGGAGTTGATGGAAATAGCTTCTGTCGCCTGTGAATAATAATAATATCCATGGACGCTTCACACCACGTCAATCTGGCCCTGGACTTGTGTGACAGGTACCAGACAACGGAAATATATTTAATACTTTTATACTATACACATATTTAAGATTTTTATTATACTCGTATAATACACATATTTAATATACATCCATGACCCAGGAACATTAAAAAACTTTTTGTTTCGTCGGTGGGATTCGAACCCGCGACCCCCGGCGTGAGCTACCAAAGCTCAACCACTGCGCCACAGAGGTCGTCGAACGTCGTCGTGTGAATACTTGTACCTTCGATCAAATATAAGAAGAATACGCACAGATCCCTTTAAAACTTTATAATATAATAGCACCGAGACTATCTGACACAAAACAACTTAAATGAAAATCAAGTGTATTGAAAATTAAAACTCAACCTAATGGATTAAAGCTCACAATCGAACAAAAGTTAAAATCGCGCTCTCGGAGCTACTAGGAGCGGTTATAGCGCTTAAGCGTGGTTGCCGGTGCCACTTTTAGACGGCGACTATTAATCTTTATAATATTTGATCGAAGCTTGTGGATCAGAAGCGTTACAAGTGCATTTCCGGCCTTTCAATGAAGAAAGAGGCTACGAAAACTGTTGTCTCCGAAGGTTCGCTTCCAAAGCGCGTTCAACTGATATTTTAATATACATTACAAAGTTATGTTACCGAGAGTGACTAACTTGGTGGTAATTAAAATTTTTGTATATTTATCGAGTTATTAAGAAAAAAAAACTAATTTTGCGCCAACTCTGCGTCATTCATTTTCACGTTCGTAAAAAACTCTCCTCTCTGCAGATGCATGAATCATATTACATAGTATATCAATGTCCGAGTCGTTATACTAACACTAAGTATTCCTGCGGGTTTACCCGAGATCTAAACGTTATCGCTTCCTTGCAGAATCGCGAAACAAATTGTATGGAAATGACATAAGGCGTAACGAACGCTTATTTAAATGATTTAAGCGAAAAAGTTTGTACCTTGGCTAACCCCTCAGCCCCCATTGTCGAACGACGATTGGATCACGTGATTTTTCGTTGTACTTTGTCAATCCATGTCGATTTTCATAAACGATAATCGCTTGCCACTTGTCAAGGGGGGCTGGTCTTCAAGAAAAAAACCGGTAAAACCTGTTTCGAATGAGAATACTTTTATGCTGATTTCTAATCTCAAAGCTTCTCCAGATTAGAACAGACTCAGGATGTTAAGCCTGAGATACAGGAGCACTTATTTTGAATAGCTACGTTCCTGGGTGGAATAAAATCAGACGCAAGGCAACGTACTCGGTTTTTACAGGTGGAATCAGAAAAAGTGTTACCGTTAAGACCTTTAAGGCTTAGAGATAATCGAAGTTATTGCATGTAGATAGTTGGAAAAGAAATCTGGAAAAGCCAAACGTGGAACTGGTACTGGATTATATTTTTTAAGGCTTTTGTAAAATGGTCTTACGTAATTTATACCCAGGTTTTATGTCATTCAAATATTGAATTTCGGATTTTTTTATCAACTTGATACGCCTTTAAGTGTTTGGCTTGGTCATATCAATTATGTCAATAATTCAAGACATAAGTAGAAGAAGCGGATAACTAACATTTTCACAAATTTCGAGTAAATACTACTTTTTTTAAATAAAATTGCAACAAATCTTGCAAATTGCCTATTTTATTATCTAGCTACACATCAAATCCACAATATTTTAATTTCAAATCATTTTTCTGCTCCTAAAGTGTCCATTTACGCAAAAATCCGGGAGATTTTTAAATGTAAGTCACCCGCTTCTTCCACTTATGTCTTCAATTATTATTATTACTAGCTGCCCCTCGCCTACTTCAATAGGTGGTAGAGCCGATTGAGTTACTAACATTGTAATTTGTAATACGAGAATCGTCAAATAACAAAAAAAAAGGTTTTCTTTCAATTGCCCTCTTTGGGGGCATGACGTGCCTCGCATGTGTGCGAGGATCCATGATATTAATTCAAATATCGAATTTTAAAATTCGTTTCCTTCGTCACGTTCGGCTCCTTATGATCCGATAGATGTACGTTCACCATTAGGTAGATATTCTAGTGGGTACACCTGATGGAGTAGACGGAACAAACTCCTAAGGACCCTAAGGAATCTTTCAAACACTTCGTTATTCTACACGAATGCGGACCCTTAAACTTTTTTAATGATACTTAGTGATCAAGCGAGTAATTTGGTGGAAAGCAACAGCCGTCGCCCATAGACACTCGGGACATCCAAAAAGTCGGAAGTGCGTTGCTGGTCTTTATGAGGGAACAGGGAAACTCACTCACTGAACGAATCACAGCATAACGCCGTTTCGCGCCAGTTTTAGTTACTCTCCCATGGCAATGAGCATCCGAATTATGTGTTTGAGATCGGAAAATGTCTCATCGGTACACGCCTCCACCGGGGTTTGAACTTGTACCCTGTAGAGTGCGAACCAACGGTCTTACCCACTAGGCTACAGATGCTCTGTAAAAAACTTGTTCTGGTTCAAGATAACCGAACATTCTGAGCGCTCAGACCAAGAAACCGGAGGTACTTCTCATTGGAGACACTTTTTTCCATTTCAAATGACATCCCGCTCATGCACGTACATTTAGATAAGGAGGGAGAATGGGTGTAATGAAAATGACGGCGCTTCGCATTCCTTTTTTATTTTTTTCAATTTGTTTTATGAATTCAGCTGCAAAGTTAAGTGCGTTGGGTCTGGCGGAGTGTCTCTAAGTGTAATGTCCCGTGTATTTTGCGAGAGAAAATGAAATAAGATGTTACAATTAAGTTTGCTGCGCGAAATCTTATAATTTTGGTAATTTTGTTGCGGAATGAAAACTTTTGTTGTAGCAAAAATAAAACTCCTTCCTTTGTCTTTTAAAACGCCTCGATGTGACGCATCGAAATGTAAATGCAATTGGTTGTTTGTTTTAATACTTCTTCAAATCACTGAACGGATTTTTAGGGATTGAAAGATTTTTAAATCTCAGCAAAGGATTATGCAATTTAGTACCATGGGGGAAATTGAAACCGAGCAAGTTGACGGACCTGTGCCATTGAGTCGGATATGTAAATTCAATGTTAGTTAGTCATGTAATGTCAAACTCTGCTGGGTTTGACATTACATGACTCGAACAACATTTTAAATTTGAAATCTTGCTCTGTTTTAACTAACCAAGATTTTACTTTGTAGAGACGAAGTAAAGTATTGGAGAGAGAAGTTTAAATACTCTGTTTTGACAACTTACTCTCTTATTCATAAAAATATTTAAACAGTGTTTAACTAATCAAGGTTGGCTGTCCCTTTCTGTCGTGTGACGTTTTCAATATTCCAGAAAAGGACTTCGAATCTTGATTAGTTAAACACTGTTTAAATATTTTTATAAATTAGGTAAGAATTTTAAAATATACCTCTACGAACCTACAACTTCATATTCTCTACATTTTGAATTTATTTACAAGATTTAATTAGCTTTAATTTACAATATTTAATAACTTTTCTGATATGATTTCCATCCACGCGGCATAATGTTGATAAATGACAGTTGTTAAGTAAAAGAAACTGTATCGATTTGAAACTTTGTAGTTTTATTATGGATCGTATTCACAAGTTCAACTTACAACGAGTATATGAAAATGGAGGACACAATCAGAGAGAGTAGAGGAGGAGAACAGACAATATTTTCTCTGTAACTCTATGGCATATAGTGTTGCCAAATTATATATTCCTAACTAAAGTATATACATTGCTTATCTTTTAACAATAGAAAAAAATATTCGCAACATAGAACCTTCTTGCGATAGGTTAAAAGACAACAGCTGATGCCGTTTGCCATTACATATTGCTTACGGAGACATCCGAGAAGCGAATATCGGACAATACAGAACTTTCCCCGGAGAAACAATATTCCGGTCGATTTGCGCAATATGTCACAAGGGACGGACTCCTATGATGTTTAGGAGCCCGAGTGATTCATATTGACAAGGTCAGTCCCCTGCCTTACCCGACTGTCCCCTGTCCCTCGGCCACCTGTTCCTCGCGTATTGTTCATGAAATATGACTGATACGCCGAGACACATTTTATTAAAGTTCGCGACCATGTTTCGCTGAACTCGCGTTTCATGTATGACCCAGCTTAGAGTAGACAAGAATATAGTAAGTTTTTTAAGATAACTCATGTTTTCTTTCTTAGGTTCAACATTAATGAAACTAACTTTTTACATGCACTGTTTCCACTGTGATTTTTAAATTTATAACCATTTTATATTACTTAAAAATTACATTGAATGTAGTGGAAACAGTGTAAGTAAAAAGTGAGTTTCATTAATGCTGAACATGAATTGCTGAACACAAATCAGCACTGACACAGTGAACTCTTTATGAGGGATACAAACGAACCAAGTATTATCACTTACTTTTGTTACACCCTGTATATAAAACAATACGTTATGTGTAATACGTTGTATAATAGTCCGTAGCGTTGTGTTGTTAAGCCCTTGTTAGTTAATGAGCACACGGCGCACCTGATGCAGCGGCGACTAAATTCAGTTTCTCACTTAACACCGACCGCTTTTCAGCGAGGTAATAAACGAAATTTTATCTCCATATTTTGTGTCGTCGACTAATTTAGCAGTGGCACGTTTTGTAACATGAAACAATATTTTTATATTAAAATGTTAAAAGTGTATGAAGTGCTTTCATCAATATTTTGTAACATAAGGATAATTTGTATTTTAGGGTTTCGTAGCTAATTAAATTACTAATACCCAAATACTTTTAATTTATGTTATCTACAGATCCTTTTATAGGCGTCCGACTCGGTTCCGGCCGTTATGTTCCTTACAATTCGTACAAAACAATGTAATGATAAACTTTTAAAGTGCAATGTGTATTTAGAATTATCTTCAAAAATATCAGAACTGAAAGCGTGATTTTTAACATTCGTATGGGAAAACCACTATACGAATCACAAAATATGAGTGTGATTACGGATTATTTTAGAACATGAAGAAATAGCTCGTATCTGTAAAAGTTGCTCACTAAACTTTACTCAAACCTTAGAAAAATATAAATAGTAAATTTCACAGTATACAAAGTGTAATATTCAGAATAAGCGGCGCCAGTAGTCGCTACGTAATTGTGTTCCTCCGCAATTTCAAAGTACATTTAAAGTGATTAAAGTTCCACAAATTCTGTGTAAAATTTGTGGGCGAATAAATGAATCGGACAGCCTGGAGAGTGGAGACCGATTGTTGTGCTTCGAAACTCATTTGCTCGTTCAAGATGTAGCGTACGCGTAAATTCATGTTAACAGTCTCTAATATTATGAATATTATCAAAAATTTGTTTTAAATAAAAATTCGGTCAAAGCTAAAAATTTTAAACCACTGGACGATTCCGTCCTAAGCTGGGTATATTTGGTATTGGGTATTATTTTAACTGTGTAATATTATATGCCGAAATAATTAAGTGTACATAAAAATATTTTTAACGTAAAATCGACGTTTACAAACCGACGCCCTAAGACTCCTATTTTAGGGTTTACAGGGTAAAAACGGGACCCTATTACAAAAATTTCGATGTCTTTCCGTCTGATTCGCTGTCCATTTGCTCGTTTATCCGTCTGTCTGTCTGTCTCCAGGCTGTATCTCAAGAACGGTAAGCTAGAGAGCTGAAATTTTTACAGATTATGTATTTGTGTTACCGCTGTAATAACAAATACGAAAACCGAAATAAATTTAATAAATATGACGGGTTTTTATATAAAAAACTTGATTTTATTGCTATTTTTTTTACTCAATATTAATAAATGCAAATGACGGGCGCTGAAAATTTTCACAAAATATTAAGTTGTATAAATACTTTTTTTTTAAGTTAAAAAATTAAACAAAATTAATAAATAACGTCTCATACAAAAAACACAATTTTTACCTATGTTAGCTCTAAGAGCGTCCTTGGCCTAATGGGTGGAGGTGTGCAGGTTCGAACTCCGGTGGAGGCGTGTACCAATAAGACATTTTCCGATCTCAAGTACATAATACGGATGCCCATTGCCGTGGGAGAGCCATGATTCGGCACGAATGCACCTGCTTGACCGAAATGATACCACGGCCTCACAGAAAACTGACGTGAAACGGCGTTGTGCTGTGTTTCGTTCAATAAGCGAGTTTACCGGTGGCCGAACTTCCCTTATTCCTTATACCTATTCCCATTCTCTATTCCCTCATAGAGGCCGGCCACGCACTTGCGACTCTTTGGATGTCACGAGTGTCCATGGGCAACGGCAGTTGCTTTACATCAGCTAACCCGTCTGCTCGCTTGCCCCCTAAATATCATAAAAAAATATATGGTACGGAACCCTTCGTCTGCGAATTTTTAATTTCTGAAATATTTATCTTTTGAAATATTCTTTGGTTAAGTAAAATTGTTTCGGACAAACATGATCTAAGCTAAATCAGAACTTGACTGCAGCTACACAAAAATGGGGAGAAGCCTAGCCTTGTAGAACACCCTACCATACTTTTGTTCGAATCGCGAGAATCAGGCCCCTGCACCGTGCACCGCCTGGTAATTAACATGGACTGTATTTAGTACATCCAGAGGGTTCCGTGGTAGCATTCTAATGAACGCTTCTGAATGGCATAAAATCAGTTAAAGGTCAGTGACTTGTAAAAACGGGACGGTAAGTAAAAAGATAGGAAATAAACACACTTAAACACCCCAATTACTCTCACACAGATACACACACATAATAGAAGGCATAAGTGGAAGAAGCGAAAAACTTACATTTTTACAACCTTGGGGTAAATACTCATTTTTTCCTATAAAATGTTGATAAATTATAATTTACCGATTTCATTATCTAGCTTGTCTGTTTGGCTATACATGAAATTTCAAACCATTTTGCCGGTAAAATCTGGCAATTTTTGAAATGTTCTTCAATTGAGTATATAACCCTAGATCCAGTGACCGGTATCCAAAACACAGATTACAGAATAAACCATACCTACAAACTAATGAGAACACAAAATGGTGGATGCAAGCAAAATACAATCAGTGCCCCGCGGAGTTACCCGCGGTTCAATGGGAAAAATTATGATACTTTTCTGCAATATACAGTGCTATTCAATAAACCAACCACATGCATGCTTTTATCGAAATCGGTCCAGCCGTTTAAGCATGATGAGTAGTTAACAAAAATACACACTAAGAAACATTCGCATTTATGTATATTATTATTAGTAGGATTATTTTATTTTTACGTTTTTAACGTATTTCATAAGTTTTTATAGAGAGACTTAGTCATATGGATTATAAAATTTTGGGCATGAAATAAATAGTAAATAAATAACATTAACGCTCAGCTTACTGAGCGTGCGCTTACAATCAAGTGAAATTATGTAAAAAGAAGTTATCCTTGAAAATACCAATGGGAATCCTGTAAGAGGCTTGTCGTGCGCTATCAGGGCGAGGGTCCCAGCCCTCCGTCCTCAGGGGTCCTCCACGGGCTCCGCTAACGGCCCTCCACCACGGATGACGTAGTTATTCTATTCGACACGCTCAACGCCGCTTCAATACCGATCGCTTGAGGGTAATTTCTTTACGATGGAAAACGTTTTCTCGTCTGGTGGTAGGATTTTTACATAATTTGATTAGTGTTTTGTAGTGAATTTGACTTATTAAGCCATCACGTTATTACATTTTGAAGCGATATTTCAATTATCCGTTTCTATTTAGTAAACAATAATCTATACATTACGCGAGCGGAAAACTTTGTACCTTTTTACGAAAGACGCTTAGATGTAAAAGCATGAATTTTTTCCCAGTTGTAGTAGATATGGAGGAGGAGCGTGGAATACCAATATAACTTTAAAATACGCTTTAGTTTTGCATATTTTTAATAAATAGAACGCTGCGCATACTACAATACGCACACTACAATGTTTTGACATGACACGATCATCATACACGAAACACAGTTATATTTGTGGTTGAAATGTGTTTTTTTTAATAAAATTTTGTGGCCTGGAAACGTAACCTTTATGCCGAATGCAATGCACAGGGCGATCTCTAGTCATAATTATTTTGTCTTTTGTAATCTTTAATTTTCAAGAAGGTAAGAACATGAAAAGCTTAAAGTATTGTTTTGGTTAGATTTATTATCAATAAGCACAAGATTCGGTATCGATAAATCTATTTTATAAAAGTAAGTCGGGTTTTCCTTCCAGAGGCTATAACTTCAGAACGCCTGAATCGATTTCGACGAGTTTCCCGGTTTTTAAACATTTCAAGAGGAAAGCAGGAAACCAGCGTGGTTTTACGCGATCTTCGAATTCCACGCGAGCGAAGCCGCGGAAAAATGCTAGTTCAAATATATTAAGCTCGAAGGTGACTGACTGATTGTCATTACGATCTTTCAACGCACAGCCCGAACAACTGGACGGATCGGTCTGAAATTTGGCACGCAGACAGATGATATATTGTAGGATCGCAGTTAAAAATTTAATAAATTCTACGGTGTATGGGAGTAGTGAGGATATGACGACCTCTGTAGCTCAGTTGGTAAGCGCGTTGGTAGCTTAAGCCGGGGGTCGCGGGTTCGAATTCCGCTGACAGAGCAAGTTTTTCAATGTTCCTGGGTCTTGGGTGTATATTAAATATGTTTATCATATAACAAAAATCTTAAATATGTGTAGAGTATAAAAGTATTAAATATATTTCCGTTGTCTGGTACCCGTAACACAAGTCCCTCGGGTACTTAGTACGGGGCCAGACTAACGTGGCGTGAAGTGCCATAGATATTATTATTATATTATTATACGTTTCTATGAAAATACTTCTTAACGCTAGCAAAAGTTTGTCTACTTTAATAATATAAAGCCGAAAAGTTTAATTGTTTGTTTAAACGCACCAATCCTAGAAACTACTGGCCGGAATTGAAAAATTATTTTTGTGTATGTTAATTCTTTTATCGAGGAAGGCTATAAGCGCTCTACGACCAATAGGAGCCGAGCAGTAATAAAAAAATGTTGTAAAAACGGGATAATTTAAAAAGTTTTTTTTTTTAATTTTTATAATATCTATGACGTTTTTAAACTTGATTACAATAAGTTAAAATGTTTTATCATTTCCTAATTTTGGATCCAAGAAACTAATGACCATAGAGCTGGCGCTTACCTCGGCCAAGGTATAAGTTTAGCGACACAGCTAGGTGATGCCCGCAGCCTCCGATTTAGGGTAAGTTTTTTATCTTTAGTATATTATAATATTTTTTTTAGTTAATAATTTATAATAGTTTTTTAAAATATTAAACGTATCTTGTAATCTGTAAATTTTGTAAGAAAACAAATATATTTATAATATTACAAATAAAAAATTTAGATCTAATACCAAGTTAGGTTAAGCAATAGTTTTATATCTTGCAGATCGCCTACAGCATGTTGTTTTGAAGTATACAGATGTTGGCTATTTCAACGGTGCCGGCTTGTTGGTTGAGAGTTTATTTTATCAGAAACAATAAGCGAATTCTGTTATTACTTCTAAATAATTGTGGATTTGTTATATCTAGTTATCGACAATTATTTGACCAAGAAGTTGATAGGAGTAAATTTCAAAACTAGTCTCGAATATGTTTGGTATTGTTGTGCAATCAGAGAAGTTGAAACAGATACAGATCGTGCATCTAAGTATTTTGGTCGGGTTATGTCAAACTCAGCCTTAACTCAACTTATTTCAAACATATCACGACTTACATGAAATTCACAAATTCCAACCGAACGACGCAGGTCCGTCAACTGGCGCTCTTTCACTTTCCCCCATTATACATGAAGACAGTCTCTGGATTTGAGAACTTTTTCCCATTATTAATGTGTTTTTGTCTTTAAATATTCCATGAAAATAATAATATGACCTTAGCCCAGCAGTCAGTAGCGTGACTATACCGTTCGAGGCCTGTGGCAAATTCGTTTTCGTTCCACAATGTCAATCCAATACAAAAACACGTCAAGCGATTATTGTAAAAAAATAATCGCTTGCCACTTGCCTAGAGGGGCTGATCGGGGGCCCCTTTCGGCTGGGGGCCCGTGGCATTTTACCTTGCCACCTTGTAGTTACGCCAATGCCAGCAGTGGGATATCATTAGCTGTTGGATAGATTTTTATTGGTTTACTAAAACTCTTACCATTGTTGATTTAAAAACAGAATTTGTATTTTTTTTTTATTTTATGAAAACAGGGGGCAACAGACGTGTCACTTGATGGTTGCCGTCATTCATGGACACTTATAATACGAGAAGCGGTACCGACCTTTTATTAAGGAGGCTACGAGACTAGGGATAGGTAATGAATGATATAAAAGTTGGTTGGAAGAATATTACTTGCTAAATTTGACTTAACATAGTTTAAATGTTTTAATAAGGATTACGATAAACTTTGTACACAGTAATAGAGGCTTTTTGCAATCCGGAAAATACATTCCTACGGGATTCCTACGGGATGCCTCCAGGTACAGGTATTTCCAACGACTGGGGTTTAACTAATTCACGTGCGATACACGAGGCACCGCCGTTGCGTTCCGTTTGCCTGAATAATGTAGTGCTTTAATAAAATATGAGCTGATGTCAATACGTCGGTGATTAATCAGTGTGAGTACGTGCATAGTATTAATGATTAGCATTAAATAAATACCTCCGTAGTTCAGCGGAGCGTGGCTTTTTACTTCTGAGTTTGAGTCTCGCGTTGGAATAATGCTGTCTATTAATGTCGGAAACCAAGGACCCATAAATGTAGAAAAATCGTATGTAAATAATAACTTAACAAAGTACAAAAATCTTCTCGTGGAAGTCGTCCTTAATAAGGGATAGCCGAAAAAATGTCTATAAATCTCTAAAAACTTGTGAAAACCAAAGAAATTCTTAATGCTGGCTTATTACTCGATAGGACCGCTTCATATCATTAAAAAAATCTAATATTATAAATGACAAAGTTTGTTTGTCTGTATGTCTATTCATTACCTTTTCATACCCAAGCCGAGAATCGCTAAATTTGGTATGGAGATACATTAAGTCCCGGCTAAACACAGAATACTTTTATCGCAGAAAAATGTATAAATAACACGCGATAAATAAATTTTGACTCAACGGTCGTCTATTTCCGTATAATATCGCAAATTACTAAATAGTTGCATTGAAATCTATATATATATATAATAATACTGTAAAGTTGGCGTGTCTGCACAATAATTATTTTTACAAACTTATTAATGTGGGGGGCTTAGGAACAGTAATAGAACACAAATCGACAAAAAAAAGTTATCTGTTTGTCTGTTTGAGCGTGCTTATCTCCGAAACTACACTGAACGGATTCGAATAAATCTTTTTTTATTTAATAGCTATTGAGTCTAGGCAATAAACATATAGCCCGAGAAAATGTACGGTTCCCGTGATATACAAGTTTTAACGCAACGAAGTTGCGGGCATCAACGAGTATAAACCATTTCATTCAGTCGAATTTTCCTATATTAAACTGCGATATACAAAAAGTATGTTTCGGAGCGAAACGTCATAGTATTCTGCGTTTTAATTCCGGGAAAACTCCATTCGGGATATTAAAATGGGCGAGAGAATTTGAGAAAAGCGCTTCAAAGTTTGAGAACGCTTTAACGATAATTCAATTGTCAGGTGGCCGGCCGGGGACGATGGGGTTTATGAAGCCTTTTGTGAACATCGTTTTTATTAAATGTCACGTACTTAACGTCATCCGATTTTAATAACCCCGGTAGTGGAAAATCAAATTTGACTGTAGAGTACTATCAAAGAAGTTAATTAACTGATGGCGATTGTAGTTGTGTTATGTCAACCCCAGCAGATTGATCACGACATTTTTACGACACTTCTAACAGCAAAAACGATGCAGTTGATATGGAATCGGGGACGGGAATAGGATTAAGCTAGGAGACGTAAGCTGGACGAAACACAGCGCATTGATGTTTGACGGCAGTTATCTGTGAGTCCGGGGTATCTCTCCGATCGTATCGTACCGAAAGCATGGCTCTGCCACGGTGACGAGCGTCCGTATGATGTACTTGAGAAAATGTCTTATTGGTACAGTAATAATACTCAGTACTTGACGAAGACCGCACCTCCGTTGCGCAAAAATAGGTTGATCGCGCGGGAACCGTATATTTTTCCGGGATAAAAAGAACCCAATGTCCTTCTTCAGCCCCCCAACTAACTTCACATAAAAAATCACGTCATAAAGTTGTTACGTTGCGACGTGAATAAAGGACAAACAAACAAACAAATCAACAAACAAACACACTTTCCCATTAATAATATTATTATTAGTAATTAGTATTAGTATGGATAGTTGGTAAAGATAGCTGATCGTTATTCGGCACGATCGTTGTAAGCATTGACACAATTGTTCGTCGTACTTTATCGACGAGACAACAACAATATCGGCGAGTAGAGCTGAGTGGGCCCTCTATACATAATACAAACAATTCAAGAGAAAAACCCCAGGCAAAAGCTAATAATAAGAGAATATTTTATTTCAAGATTGCTTTTTTTCGCTCAATATTGGCGGTATAGTTCATCAACCTTCTGTAAAATTTCTATACAAACCGCGATTGTCAACAACTTTACAACTATACAAACGCGTTTCGTATAGAAATACTAAATTTAACAGAGGGTCAATTAACCATAGTGCCTATTTTGAGCGAATCCATAACGTAAATAGTTTAATAAAATATTCACTTATTTATAAACTTTCTTTTTATTCGGAGTATTTCTTGTCTGTTTTAACCCTGTCGTGGTATTTCTGGGGCTTTTTGTCCCATGTCCTGGTTTCCCGCAGCGGGGCCGGCCGGGGGTTGAGCTGTAACGACCACACACTCAATTACGCTTTATTGGCTGGCTGATGTTAGGATCAATTCGGACGAGCGTTTTGGAACGCAATTCCTACAGTGAACTGTACGTATAACCTCTTTCTCGTTCTTACCTCTTATAAGTGAGTGGGACAGATGACCGACAAGACTAGCAAGATATCAAAGAAATTATTATAATATGCCTTCCTGACGGATGAATCATCTTTTTTATTTAGACAATTTCAAGCCTTTAGTATCTTGACCAAATTTGAAAAATTTTCCATCATTTTAATTGAAGCTACGATCAAATTTAGCTAATGACTTGTGAATGAAAGTATTTCTCTCTACAGCAAGATAGAAAAATTGGCATATTTTTTATGATATTTTGGGGACAAGCGAGCAGACGGCTTACTTGATGGAAAGAAAATGCCATCGCCCATGGACACTCGGGACATCCGAAGAGCCACAAGTGCGTTACCGGTCTTTATGTGGGAATATGGGATAAGAGTATGGATAGGGGGAATCGGGAATTCGGGCCACCGATAAACTCACTCCATGAAGGAAACATAACACAATGCCGTTTCACGCCAATTTTCTGTGAGGTTCTCATTAGTACACGCCTTCACCGGAGTTCGAACCTGCACCCTCTCAAGTGCGAACCAAAAGATACTCTACTCATATACACAAAGGAAAGAATGTCAGTTTATCCAAAGATCGGTGTGTTCTTTTACATTTCTGGAATTTTACATTAAATTTAAATTAAATTAAAAATGATATTTTACATTACTGGACGGACGGCGCTTCTTCTAGGCTTAATTTAATCTAGCCTTAACCAGCTAGAAGGCAGGCTTCTATGAATCATCGCTAGTATGAACTGAGCCTTATTGTAACTGGCGGGGCCGTAACTGCTGCCGCGTAACGCGTAACTCCACCGCGTTATTTTACGCATTTTTGTATTTTCGCGCGCCTTTTATTATCGTATCGCATTTGTTCTGTTAACATGCGCCCGGGTGAAATAAAAATTGCAATCGAGTTGACGCTGATTATTTTTGTAACTGTCTGGTTTGGGTGACGCTATTAGGAAGGCTATAACAGAGAAATTTTATCACTTTTTTTTTGGAACCTCATTAGGTGTATAAATTGTATAATTTTATATATAATTGACCACATCGTGTGCCTACTTTGGTAGTAGAGATTGAAAATTTTCGAGTTTTTACTACTAAAAAGACTTTCAACTTTCTTGTTTCGTTATGACATTATAAAGAAAAATTTTGTTCGTGAAACTCGTATTAAAATCTAATTTTCTGTGAAAACAGCAACGACTGAAATACCTATAAAAATGGAATAGCCTAAGGCGCTTTAGTTTAATACAAATATTGATATGACGGTCATTAATTGTGCTGCCAACATTTATACAACTTTGGAATCTACTCGACGGTAAACAAGCTAAGAAAATATTTCTTCGAGACGGACGAATGGTTCCGTACAAATAGTAGGAAGACGTATTCGTCGGGTGCAGGTTTTACGTTATTTAATTGTATTTTATGTTGAGCTACGAGAATATACTATTTCGTCAGCCACTAGGCTATCAAAATAGTATGTTCTCGTTTATGAATTCAACTAGCTGTTGCCCGTGACTCGCAACATGAGAATTGCTATTTTCTATAACAAAATAAATTTTCTTATCGCACATAGTGAACTCATAAAAGAACCCGCAATAATCTTTTAAGCTCTAACATGAGAAATTAACTGAACAGAGTACAGTTAGTAGCTGTCTAGCGCCGTTGTAGTGCATACCAGGTATCAGAGATGGCGCTGTATGTGTAAAATGATTTTCCCTGTTTTCTTGCCTTCCTCCTGAATTTTTTCCGGAATTTTCGTTGCTATAAGCCTTACGGGGCCCGACACCTTTTTAACGAATGCAAAACTGTCGAAATCGGTTCGTGCGTTCTGGAGGAAGTTCTTCAGGAAGGAAAACCCGACTTATTTTTATATAAAAGATTTTAATATTACGATTTTCTCTTCGGTTGGGTCGGGTTATATTATCACTTTATCGAAATAATTACGTCTCTTGTCTGGAATACACGAGGCAGGTTTTTTAAGCCAGGATAGTTAGCTTGTTCTCTTTGAACTCTGCTGATACAGGCTTGTTAACGCATTGATTTAGATTACTAGCTTAGAAAAAATGAAGCTAGTTTCGCCTACACGAAGCTAGAAATACTAGCTTACTGGCTCATTGACGTTAGCTTGCTGTCAAGGCTTGAAGAACTGGCCTTGTATGTCGTGGGCATCAGGGCCTTAGCTGTGTGGAGCGGAGACACGGCACGTATGCTCGATGCGGGCGTTCACACCATACCGCGTACGACGGTCGACCCGCCTCACATAGCTTGCTATATAGTCTAGCAAAATTAATTATTTTCAAAATATTTGCACGTTGAGACATATCCGACAGAACAAGTGTGCTATTTCACTCTGTAGCTAATTAAAATTATTTATATTATTTATGTAAGTTTAAAATTTGTATTTTGTAATATTGAATGTTTATATAGCTTAATACTTTTATTTTAAGTTTGTATTTTATTTATGTAAGTTATATTTTTAAGTAAAACTATTGTATTTTTGATTGTATTTAAAGCTGCAAATAAGTATTATTCTAATCTATTCTTTATACCATCTTATTGTTACTACCATGTTTTTGTAAATAAACGTACTTACTTACTTAAATGTCTAAAAACAGTAAACCCGACTGCAGAAATAATTGCAATTGAAACACCAAGTTATGCATATTTCTATAATGGCTATTTAATGCCCTTAAATTTTATACCCTACTCGATCTAAATAGACGGAAAGAAATGTTTGGAGCCTCACAATTTCGACTTCAAAATCCGCCATTTGTTTTTTTATTGATTTTTTAATTTTTTAATGTACCCAGTGACATTTGCACCATCAAAAACAGTCTAACGATACCTCAAGTTAAAATCCGTGAAGTCGTTTGGGCTGAACCAAATAAAAACCTAACCCTCCTGGCGCAGTCGGGTAAAACAATAAAACAGCTGCCATAGGCGGTCGTCGAAGCCCCTCATAAACAGATTAGAAACGACATCAAAAAGCTCCCAAAATCTAAAAATATAAATAAGATTCGTTTGCATACGGAACCCCAAAACAAGTTGTAGAAATTCATATAATAAGTCCGTAGCGGATGTAACACGCGGACGCGGAACCGGCGCGGTCGTTAGAACTATCTCCCGCTGAATTACGTCACTTCCGACCGCACTAATTAGCCGCGCGACTGTGTGCAGTTCCAAAGAAAAATGTAACCATGTCTCTGATCTAAATGTTTACTAAAAATCTACGAATAATAAAAAAACAACTGACGTAATTTTCATCCCGCTGTATGATGCCAACGACAACGTCCTCGTGAGACGTATAAGTTATCCCGTTTTTACAACATTTTTAACACGCTTTTATTAGCTCGGCCTGTATGTATGTACGTACGGGGTGCATTTTACTGTAGTTCATAACTATCCTCTCATAGGTAGTTGTAATATTTAAAAATATTAAGCACCCCACGCTTTTTACTCTGAATTGAATCATTGTGTTAATAACTTAAATTTTATTATAATTTATTTTGAGGTGATTCATTATGATTGATTGTTTCATCTGCAACTATAGTTACATTAAACTCTTTGCAATCAAAAATTATTTTATAGTTTATAGTTCAATTTGCAATAAAAGGTTGTTTTTTTAAACTATAATTTTATTATAACTCGAGCCGAGTAAAATTTTTTTGGTCGTAGCGTAAAATTATGTAGTCTGTAACCTTTCTCGATAAATGTACTAACCAATACAGAAAGAATTTCTCAATTTCGGCCAGCAGTTCCTGAGATTAGCGCGTTCAAATAAACAAACTCTTCAGTTTTATATTAGTATAGGTCATGGTGAAAGCACATCTATATATATACTCGTAATAAAACAGTGAATTTGAAGAATCCGTAAATTTAATATTTTTACAAAATTATCAATGTGGGGGTGCTAACGAACAGTAATAGAATGCATATCGACAAAAAAAGGTATCTGTTTGTCTGTTTGTACGCGCTAATATTATCTTTTTTGTTTAATAGCTACTAGGTCTGGCCAACATACCACGGCCTCATAGAAAACTGGCTTGAAACGGCGTTGTGTTGTGTTTTGTTAAGTGAGTTTACCAGTGGCCCAACTTCCCCATTCCTATTACATATTTTCTCATAAAGGCCGGCGTTAAATTAGAGCGCATTATCATCGCGCAAAATCTTCTGATGTCGCGAATGTCCATGGGCGACGGCAATTGTTTTCCATCAGGTTACCCATCTGCTCGCTTGCCTCTTAAATATAATTTTAAAAAATCTTTTGGTTCGCCGCGTTCGGCTCGTGTGGTCCTGATGAATGTGCGTTCACCGTAGTTTAACAATGAATTTTGGATCACTTCCCCACAATCCCGTTCTCTCAGCCTACACTCAAAAATCACATTTCATAAGTCTCTTAGTGAAAGTGGTCGGGTGAGGCGCATGCAACGTGTCAATTATGTACGCGCTAAGTGGTGGGTGTCTGCTGTTTTATGGCCCCACTCTATACAGACATTTGGATAGTAAGGATAAGCCCGTAGGAACATTTTGAATATACATATCAAAATTCTACTTAGTCTAGTATTCTACGTAGTCTTAAACTGTGTCTTGCACTAGGATAAGAATGCTTAATACTAATATAACTAGTTATTAATGTTCTCAAGTAAGTGAATCACTGTAATTTTTTTTTGAGAAATAAAGTCTTTAATCGTAAATGTCGATGAATCCTTCTCATTTGGGCGGGATAAAAAATTTGAGAGATTTAGCAAGATTATTTTTCTAGTAATATTAATTGGTGTATTGATTGCTAGTTGAATAGTCAATAAAACTTTGCACTTTGGTTTGTATAAAGCTACGAATGTTAAAGAGCCGTGGGGAAATATAATTCTGCATCTTTTAGTAGGCTCACTCACACTAATCAATAAAAATCTCCAAAATATTTACTGTTACACACGAGTTTTTAACTTTCAGACGCTGCGATGCCTTGAATTTCCCGGTCGCGGCTCTCCGACGACGCTTTTCGTGAAACTTGAGGCAGTGTGTGTGCCTATCCTCACTGCAGTAAGATAATTGAACGGCGGTACAACAGCACGCACACAGCTGCGCACATCAAAAGCCGCCTCAAATCGTCCTCAAGTCTGTCAAATGTAGACTCAATGGTACTCAGACGCGCTCGACAGTATTTTTATTCTGCATTGTATGTGGTGACACAATACAAATAAGCCATAGTTGTCTTGCTGTCTCTATTCTATGTCTATGGCACAAAGATTCTGAAAGTATAAAATAACTTTTTAATAAGTATACTACTATTATCGTGACTTGAAAACTATATTTTTTAAGTTATATCGTTAAAACTTTAATTTAAATAGCCTAAAACTAGCTATTCTACGTTAATATATTAGAATCGTAACTTCTATCGCTAGTAGTATTTTATACGCGATAGATTACTGTTTGTAATGTTTCCCTCCTAGCTATATTTATAAACAAGCCAACTACTCTCCTGTGTGCACATAATTTAATGTGCCGTACCTTGTTCTATCACAAATATAATATCTTTTGCACAGTATAAAAGTTACATAGTAAAATAAGTGAACCAACCCGTGTTTTGATACATATATAACATATGTAGCATTTATATTCATCCAATCGTGCCCTTGCTCAGACGTGATTCGTGAATATTGTCCGAAATTATATCTTACATTCTTCACTATTTATTATCTATTATATAAAAATAAGTCGGGTTCTCCTTCCTGACCGTACAACTCCAAAACTCGCGAAACGATTTCCATGGCTTTGCATCCGTTGGAAAGGTCTCGGGTTCCGTGAGGTTTGTAGCATAAATATCAGGAAAAATTTCGACAGAAAAGTTACCACGCGGACGGAGTCGCAGGCAACAGCCTAGTTTAAATATAATATTCTGAAATTAAAAAGAAAATTAAAACTTAGCGACAATATATTGGCATATTTTATGCGATATAAAAAATCTATCATCTTAACCAGCCCAGTTAAGGTCATCGTAAAGCGGGATCCCATAGTAGGTAGTGCTCGCGGCGAGAGGGAGCCAGTGTGTTCCTTTCACATTCTCGTGCTGCCCACTTCCTCGGTCGCTTGCCTGCCCAATAGAGCTCATTAAAATTATACATTAACGTCAAACAAGACCAACGGAAATGAAGCGAAGCCAAAATTATTATCAAACTTTGTTTAGCACAAATATTTTGTTAAATGTGGATAGCGACCATCAATGATTCCATCGATGTCAAATACCACAAGGCAATGAAACAGATATTGCATTAGCTTCTGAAGATTTTCTTTTCATAGGAGCCTTAGGGCCTGTTTCACTGCTTAAAGATAGTCAATTTGTTTGACAGATTTCGTATGAAAAAAGTTGTGGATAGCCTAACTGAAACTTTAACAGTTAGCCGTGAAACATGACCGAATTCTCGCTAATGTAGACAATATACATTATACGTGTACCTATCCAACTTGTCTAGTATTTTATGAAGATGAACTACTGTATAATATTTATATTGTGTCTTTCGTATTTAAATTAGTACGTAAAGTAGCTCGCTGAATACGAACGAGTACGATATTAAAATTTCGTACATGGTTACGATGGAAAACACACGTCTACATTAGTAGCAAAAACTTTTATGTAAAAGTACATTTTGACTGCATTTCTGTTCAGATAAATACACTCCTTAACGCCTCCGTTGTCTAGTGGGATAAAGCTTGGCTCTTGATCCGGAGATCGTGGGTTCGATTCTCACGTTGGTAACATGTTATTTTCAAGTTTTGTTTGGGCAATGTAGGCACTGGTTGTCTGACAAGTAAGATGATCACTGCGTCGGATGGGCATGTAAAGTCGGTCCTGTGCCTGATCTCTCGCCAGTCGTGTTGGTCATCCGTCCCACTAGATTATGAGAGTAGAGGAAGAGAGAGTTTTCTTGTACACTTTGAACACACTTGGCCACTATGAAATTACTTCTGCGTAACAGGCCTGGTTATGTACAAACGCCTTATATATACCTTTAAACCTTTTATTAACCTAACCACACATATACATACATTATTATTAATTACTCGTAGTCGCCCTGTAGTTGAAATACGACCATTTAAAATATTGAAATCCATCGTGTAGAAGAGCTATAAAAAACTTTAATCTATTCTCAATTCAATCACAGACTTCATTTCGGCTTTAAGGTTTCGGTTAAGAGGCCATTAAATTTCATTAAAAAAATCATACTTTAACCGTAAACAAAAAGGTTCGTGTATGATTATCGTGTCATATCAAAATATTGTTGTGTGCGTAGCGTTTTATTTATTAAAAAATATGCAAGATTGAAGCATTATTAAAATAATATTGATATTTCACGCTTCTTCTCCATATCCACTATAACTGGGAGTAATTTCATGCTTTTACATCTACGCGTCTTTCGTAAAAAGGGGTACAAAGTTTGCCACTCGCATAAGATATGCGTATATAGATACACTTAGATACTACACTGTCACAAATTTACGGTGACAAGACGCGCGTTTCAGTAGACTTCTCCAGTCGATCAGAATTCCTCCACCCAGAATATGCGTCGGTACTCTCACCACAAAAGAAAGCTTATGTACCCAGTGAATACAGACACTGAATGATATTGAAATCTATTTCGTGTTAGATAAAATTGAATCCTTCATATGCACCGTCGCTCGGTGCCTGTATTGTGTTGCGTGCTATTCAATAAGGAGTAACGCCGACCACGCGTCACCATTTTCCTCTAAAGCCTCGTTCATAGTATGTTGCAGACTCCTGGTTTATTCCTAAAAGCCTTTACTGATTTTATGATAATACAAACACGTAAAACGTAATGACACTCTTTGTAATATTCATATTCATACGCAAGTGGAAGAGACGGATAACTAACATTTAAAAAACTATCGTTTCTTTGCATAAATAGAGTTTTTTGAAAAAAAAATACAATTTAAAATCAAAAAACTGGACAAAAAAACTATTTAAAATCAATTAACTAGATGATTGAGTAGGTAAGTTACAAGATTTGTTAAAATTTTAAGAAAATAATTAGTGATTGTTCCAATGATGCAAAATGTTAGTTATCTGGTTCTTTTACTTATGTTTTCAATTGTGGCATTTATAGTTATCATAGAAACCGGCTAATTTGAACCAGGGATCTACCATACCGCGTACAGTTTCATAGCCATAAAGAGTGCGCAGTGCAAATATCTTTACTTGTCTCTATTTTTGCCTGCAGAATTACACTGAAAAAAGAAAACAGATATTTTGCCCAGCTGGTGTACGGATTTTGTGTTAAGTTATCGGCCGCAAAGTTACCGCAATCGGCCCGCAGTGTGCTAGCCAAGCTAAATGTCCAAATCATTTGATTTATTCACATCTATAGCCACACAGTAACGTCAATTATTATGAATTTATACATTTTAATTATTAGTTTTTTGTATTAATTTAATATATCTTATATTATACATATGTATTATAAGATATACTATATAAATTCTATAAATAAATTTTATGGATTACAAACATGTTTACATTATTTTTTTATTTATTTACTATTTGTTGCACATACAATCAGTAACAAGAAAATATACATAAAATGTGACGACAGGTAAATTAAATACCAGATACTCCACCAGAATATTACATCAAAAACAATATTTAATTGTGTTGCATTATTTATATTCTAGATTATTAATTTGTCATTTTATCATATTTAAATAACCCGGACTGCAACCATTGTAATTTAAACATCAAGTTATGTATATTTTTAGAATGGCTATTTAAAGGGATTTCGTTTTGATACCTTACTCGACCTAAATGGCTGGAAAAAAATCTTGAACCTCTCAATAATTTGACTTTAAAAACCGCCATTTTTAATTTTTTAATTTAACGAATATAACTATACATCATACGTTGAAATCCATCATGCCGTTTAGGGAGCGTGCAAAATAATTATACATACATACTCTCGAAAAACATAACATAATAAGTCAGCTTCCGACGTAATCGGGTAAAACTGAGGATTTATTTGCAACACAAACATGCGAAAACCCGCACTTACGACTCAATACCATATTACGTTGTCACTACATTGTAATCAATTCTTGGTAGATGCAATCCGATATTTTTTAGGGTTTCGAACCCAAAGGTTAGAAACGGGACACTGTCACTAATATTTCAATGTCTATTAGCCTATCCGTCTATCTGTGTCCAACCCGTATAGCTGAAGGTAATAGCTCTTTAGTTGAAATTTTCTCACATTATGTATTTTTGATGCCGAATAACAAATATACTAAAAACAAAATGGATTATTTAAGGAGGGGCACTGAAACAATACGCGTATTTTTTCGCATTTTGTTTCTCATGTCACTGCTGGTCGACTAGATGACGCTATGGGTTACACGACGTGGTCTGTTATAGCTGTTAACATTACAAAAATATGTTTTCTAACTCTTTTATTCTCTACTGGTGAGGAAACCTTCGTGTGTGAATCCAACTCGCGCTTTTCCGATTTTTCAATACAAACATTTCCGTAGTGTTTGTATATAAAGAGCTTTATCACTATAATTTCGCAGTTTGCTAATATCAGTAGGAACAAGCCTTACAAGCTTTGCTGGAATCGTTTGCATAAACCGGTCCAGTACGTAGTTCGGCTAACTTCACTACTTACCTTAAAATACAGCATTTGTCTCCGCACAGAAGTTGCGCGGTGTAGCGGTTATATTTTCATTAATTAAATTTGTTTGTCGCGAGATTAGAGTACAGCGGAGTTGGTGAAAACATTTCGCGGTTTTTAATGCAAATATTTTAATGCTCCTGCTTGCTTCAATATAATGTGGTCAAAAGGTAAAAACTACTTGAATAAAATGGTCAAATACATATTTCAAAGTAGAGTTGTTGAGTATTGGGTATAAATATAAATGTCCAAAAACAAAAATCGGCAGCAGAAATGACCATTGCCATTAGAATTGGGTGCCAAAAATATATATTTTTTTATAATTTTATATACATATTGTCATTCTCATAGTAAATACCAATCTAACGATACCTCTCAAGCCGTGCCGAAAAACAGAACCCTCCTTGGCGCAGTCGGGTAAACATAGGACTTTTACTGTGGGATATATGCATGGTGGCCTTACAGGGAGATGATCCGACCTAGCCACATCGTATGCCCGCTTAGGTCCCGCTCAGGTGCCCGCAAAGCCTACGTGATTTATTTTTCAAATTCAAAATATTTGTACCGACGCACTTAGAAAACTTCGAAAGCGCGATGCAGAATTATATATCTAATTGTAGGGATCGCCACAATACTAATTTTCCCCAGTAACTCGACAAATTCCCCGTACGACAGAACTCGAACCTAGAATACAAAACAAACTCGGGGTTCAATTAAACCGCTATTATGCTAAACATAGTACCCGGAAATAAAATATATTGTAGCTCCATCTCGATACAGATAAAAAGTTAAACGACTTACGGCAAAGTGGATATTTCCCGGGAAAAACTGAATGCAGTTCGCAAGCCACGATCCAATATTCTTAAGTCGTCCTCGATGCGCTTAATATTCTACTGCGGTAGATAGGACAGACCGGGGGTTCTTAAACTGGGGTTAGAACCCCAGGGGTTCTCTATTCGTCGATAGGTGTATATCATCAGTTAAAACTCAGATCGACAGAAGACAATGCACCATGGACACCTGTGGCCAGTTTTTTTTAATTATGATATTAAGGGGGCAAACGAGCAAACGGGCTACATGACGGAAAGCAGCTGCCGTCGCCAATGGACACTCGTGAGTCGTGACATCTAAAGAGTCGTTAGTGCGTTGCCTTAATGAAGGAATAGGGATTGACCACCGGTAAACTTACTCACTAAACGAAACACAGCACACGCAAGAACAAGAGATCGAAAAACGTCTCATCCACTAGACCACGAACGCTAAAAGACTTGAATATGTAAGACTTGATGACGCCCGCAACTCTGCTTCACTGAAATTTGTGCGGGAACCGTACATTTTACGGGATAAAAGCATCCTCCTGGGACACAAAAGATTTCCACGTTCAATTTCAACAAAATTAGTTCAGTGGCTTGTACTTGAAGTAGTAACAGACAGACAGACAGACACACTTTCGCATTTACAATATTAAGAGTATCCACAGCGAGGGACCAAAATCATGAGACAAGAAATTCTATGTTTTGTGGAAATCTTTATTTTAGCTGCCAAATATTTGAGAAACTCTGGGGTAGATCTACTAGCGGGAAAGGAGGAATGTGAGGCTCTTGAAGGAAGGAGTGCTTTGAAATTGCGTTTGAAAGGTTCACATGTAGAGAAACACTTTTTCTATATCTAATGTAGCGGGTAATTTTTCTCGCGGGAACCTACTAACAAGCTTAAGGATATTTTCTAGTTCTCTTGAATAGTTGCCACAACGTGAGATGCTTATAAATAAACACGATGACCATTTTGTTTGTAGGTTAATATATTTCTTAATATATAATTCCGCTTTGCGTGGGACTCGTCCGATTTTGATGAGATTTGAAAAAGACTGGCAGAACAACGTTTATCGGGTTCGCTAGTATTATAAAGAGAGGTTCGGCTTATTTAGATGTCGTTATGCCCTGAACTACAAGACAAACCCCAATAAAAGACTTTAAGCATGAACTTCGCAATGATGGGAGTGACCAATACGCATAAGCAAAAAGTAGTCAAGCTATATAAAAAAACTGAAGATCTCTTAAAGCCTTTGAGATAAGTCGAGTAACTCCGTCTTCGCGACAAAATATAACATCGCATTCAACTCGAACAATGTTTTGGTTCGGTTAACTTTTAACCATCAGTTATCTCGTAGTCTCAAAGTGTCGTTAAACCTACTCCGAATACGACACGGCTTATCGTTAATTATTATTGTACGGAGTTATATCGCTCATAAATTCCGTATTACAATACTACTCGGCCGCCACCGCATTCGGTCTGCGCAGACGGGCTGCAAGTCGCTATTTTTTTATTCTCTTTATTTATTTATTAAGCCGGCTTAAAAATTAACTTTACAAACTAAATCTAGGTGATAAACATTTGATGACCTCTGTGGTGTAGTGGTTGAGCACCTTGGTAGCTCACGCCGGGGGTCGCGGGTTCGAATTCCGCCGACGGAACAAAACAGTTTTTCAAAGTTCCTGGATCGGTTAATACACGTCGTATTAAATATGTTTATCATATAATAAAAATCTTAAATATGTGTATAGTATAAAAGTATTAAATAAATTTCCGTTGCCTGGTACCTGTAACACAAGTCCCTTGGGTACTTACCACGGGGCCAGACTGATATGATGTGAAGTGATCATAGATAAAAAAAACGTAACTTTATGATCAATATATCTTAAATACAAGGAGTGTATAACAAAACTCATAAGCCTATCACTATGTTTAGCTTTGAAATCAGAACTTACAATGTTATGTATAAAGACTACTCGTCTCGTAGTCGTAAATGTCTGTCGCAGATTCTGTCCGCGTGAATTTAATTCTCTGGCATTGGAATTAAAGTAAGCTATTTAATTATAATTTTCGTTCTCAGATTAGCTAGAAATAATGACGGTAACTACGACCACTCGTCAAAAAGTTGATAAAATAATGATCCTCATTACAATCAAGTATTAAGACCTAGATATTCAGCTTAGGCTGGCCTCACACATCTGGGATGGCACTCTGGATTCAGACGTAGAAACTCTGCAATTCTTAACAGTCGACCGAATCAGTCGCTCGTTTGCACCATGTTTCAGATTTCAGAGCAATAAAAGAGCGCCATCTTCAGAAGAACAATCTAAACTCTCCCTTAGACCGTCAACTGTCAGCATTTATTGTTTCAACTGAGAGCTAATACATCAAAACAACCCCGTGGCTGAAATGCAAAATTCAACATCAACAAGAACATTAATATTAGATATGTTTTCATTTTATACAATATTGGCATAAATACAATTAAATATTTCATGACGTGTGTAATTATACCAAAGATATATATTATTCAAAGAAGAAGAATTATTAATTAATATACAATATGCTTGTTAATATAATAATGATTGGTTAATTAAACACATATGTACTCACTGTCTCACTTTATTCGTACGGAACAACATATTCTCAGTAGTACAATTTTTTTTTCGAAAGGGTCTAAAAGCTACTGGTCTGGTTAAGACCTAGGTAGTTTAATCGTGGCTATAACTAGTCTGGTGCTAGATGATTTGGAGACGAAAAAATGAAAAGGCCTGGTCCACCCCCTAACATCACACGGGTGATGTTCTACACTCAATAGAACAATGAAATACGTGAAGTCTTATAGTTTAAGATAAAAGCAAACGATAGTTTGAATTTGACACGCTTTGCGCCATCTATTGTTGGACCTTAGTACTAATTTCCATCAAAGTTAAAAAATACAATATTTGACTTAAACAATGATATTAATAAATATCATATTAAAAGAGAAGCTTAACATTAAAGCAGCTTGTTGCCGATACTTGTACTTTTATTATTATTGAACCTGTATGTTATGACCACTTTAAGTTCACCTATTTATTTTGTTATTATTTCGCATTATTTATTATGTTACCATGTTTAATAAAAAAATATATTAAAAATACTGTGAGAAACCTAAAGAAAAGTGTAACAAACATAATATTTTGATGTGATTTCCAACGAACTTCGTCATGAGATACTTAGAAAGACTTATTGTGTTACTTCATGCGTAATCGGTAATTCGTAAAGACGTTCTGAAGTTTGTGTTTATGTTGGTTCACACCATATAAGTACTTAACGACGACGACCTCTGTGGTTTAGTGGTTGCGCGGTTGGTCAAGCCGGGAGTCGCGGGTACTTAAAAATTAAGAAGTCCAAGGCTACAAGGTCGCTGAGACCACGAGAGCAGATATCATCTTGAGACGTATACACTCTAACTTTAGGTATAAAGAAGTGCTTTGAGACATATACACTCTAACTTTAGGTATAAAGAAGTGCTTTGAGACATATACACTCTAACTTTAAGTATAAAGAAGTACTTTGAGAAATATACACTCTAACTTTAGGTAAAAATAAGTGCTTTCAGACTTATACACTCTAACTTTAAGTATAAAGAAGTACTTTGAGACATATACACTCTAACTTTAGGTATAAAGAAGTGCTGGTATAAAGAAGTGCTGAAGGTGGGAGAGATATGATGACCCGAAAAAGATATTTGCGTCTCGGTCAAAAAGAGCAGAGGGACCTACCACTGCCTGTTGTCTCTTGACCCATGCTGGATGCAGCATGGTTTTGCCCTTCCTAGGATGCAAGAGTTAGACTGGAAGTCCACGTACAGTTCCAGGCGTCCCTAAGCATGGACGTCGACAGTGACTCTCCAACTCCTGGAGAGAACCATTCTCCTATAGCAAATTAGTTATCAACTCTAACATATTCTGGGGAAGGGAGGAGGGGAATTGGATCTCCGGTAAACTTACTCGCAGAAACACTATTAGAAAAGTAAGCGCTATTTGACGCCGGTTTTCTGTCAATATATTGAGAGTAATCTCCGCCTAAGTATACTCTGCTTCGAAACAGTAATTATTGTACTATACGCTTTCATTAAAAAACATATGCCTTTTTTCGCATTCACATATAGTATAATATAATAGAAATATTATACACAGTGGGCTGAGAGACATATCGGTTCGACTTTTCTGTGAGTCCGGTGTTGAAATAAAATGTTATTGTTACCGACCATATTTTAACACAAATAAAACGTATACGTGAATATGTCACGTGAACGTGGCGAGGCCGCACCATGCCGCGCGTCCGGTCACTGATTACGCCAGGAATCACACCCGGAACTACGTTATACGGCGGCTTGTAGGTGCGTTACTATACATACTCCTATATTATATAATATTGACGACCTCTGTGGCTCAGTTGGTAAGCGCGTTGGTAGCTTACGCCGGGGGTCGCGGGTTCGAATCCCGCCG
>JAOTAV010006855.1:19143-29463 GCA_026546445.1 Cyclargus thomasi | reverse complement strand
CAGTAATTAGAATAGTTAATTTTTCCTGTTAAAATAGCTGTAAGTTTTCTCAATAAATAAAATAAAATAAAATAAAAATCATGAAGGGAGTACCAGAACCGGTGTTGAGAGACAGGGAGGTGGAGCGAATGGCTCCTGCGATTGAGGCCCCTCATCCGGTAGCAGGTAGAGCTGAGGTTCGGATTGATAGACGAGGACTCGTATGCAGGCGTGGTTAATAGCCGTGGCTAATAGGATCTAAACGGACGGCAGCAAACAATCTTGCTGCAAGCGTCGAGTCGGAGCTGCAATCTGCGTATGGAAGGGTGAGGCCGAGACGAAAGCCGTCAAGCTTGCATTGCCGCCGTATTGCACCGTCTACCAAGCCGAATTTCTAACGCTCCAAAGAGCTATACACATTTTTATATGGAGAATTTTAATTGGAAATTTAATTTAAATGATGATTATTATTGATAAAAGGTTATAAGGAGTAGGAAACTGTATTATGTTATGAGGAGGATTATAAAAAAAATATTATGTTGAATTGTTTTAAACAAAGTCTACACGACGTTTCAGTCAAGTAGCAACGCAATCACTTACCAAAATTTCTCCAAAAATATGCGAGATTTAGCTTAGTTATATTTATGAAGTGTAGGCACAGTATTTCTGTCGCCCCGTGTTAAGTAGACTAAAGACTGCCAAAGACTTCTTTGCACTTAGGAGACTGCGACGCTGCGGCCCTCAAAAGATGCTGCAGCCCATGGGTCATGGCCAATATGTATAACGGTCTGTTTATAAATCCAGTGCTCGGACGCGTTTGGAAATATTAAAAAGGCTTTTAGTAAATCTAAAGCTTATTACATCTATTTGAAATCGTTGTACCTTATTGACTTTATGTTTGGGCACTGATGTTAAAAAAAAAACAGAAATATAAAAAAATGTATTATACAACACGAATGTGAGTGGTGGCAAAATATTATTTTGTAAGAATTTGAGGAAAATCGTCGATCGGAGTAGTAGTTGAACTATTATTGATGACGTTTACATCTGGTGATATGTAGTGTGATTAATATAGGTTACCAGTCACTACGTTATAATTATGTAATTTAGTAATAACAACGTATTGATAATAGAAAATAATTGTAGTTGATAAGTAATTGTATTGTAATTTACATTTGCTAGACCAATATCTGTACTCCATTCGCCGTAAAGTGACAAAAATTTTTAGACTAAATGTTTGAAATTATATGAAATTCCTCGCCAAGTTATTTTGAACCGACAATACTAGATATAATTTCTGATTGGGTAGTTATAGCAATTTTATAACTACTACTACGTTTTATTCGATTTTTTATGAACATTAGGGAGTTAATCTTCCGATAAAGTATGCTCTACTTGCGCTCGAAGGACCATTTCCATTTGTAACGCTAACGAGAACTAACAGCTACTTTCCTCCAATCCCCCCTCGAAACACGGAACGGCATTTTACGGAATAAATAATAGGCGTCCTGAGATCGACAAGCCGCCGAAATATGTAAACAGGTTGACCCGTGGCCTTTAGCGGACCGCGCGATTATTACGTAACACTGCTGCTATACGGTTTTACGCAAAATGTAGTTTTGCGACGTTGAGTTGATCATTAAATTCCATTTTTTCTAACATTTTATGGACACTGTATGGACTATATATATGCCTATACGCCTAGGTCTCCTAAATTTATTATTACTTTCTTAACATTAGGTTAAGTTAGATGATGTAAGCCGAGTCGGCTTATGCTTTTCTTTTCACTGCAGTTTTTGAGCATCAGAATATTATTTTTGGAACAGCCTTGGGCACCTTGGTACATTTCCAAAAACTATTCGCTACAAGACATGCATTTCATTACATTAATTACAAATTATACTTCCGGAGCTCAATCTATTTCATCTAACCTAATCGACATAATTCGGACATTCAAATGGCAAAGTATAATAAAAATAACTATATAAGAATAACACGGAAATATAATATCTAAATTTGTACGAGACACCTTCAGAAGATGCTGCTAGATTAAATAAATTTAAATATGTTGATGCTATGCTATATTACTGTAAAATGCTAATGCTATGCTAGTGATATGCTAGAGTTACGCTAGTCCACCAAGTCCGAGTGTTTTGCGGTAACTAACTTAAACCTAAAATTACATCTAAAATGAGAGCGCATGAGAAATAGATATTGATGACTATGTCACCGGAGTATATTTTACGAGCGAGTTTAGCAAGTTTGCAAAAATGTGGACGTATAATAATACAATATAAATCCCGTTTAGAATCCTTCGAAAGTTTATAAACTTTCTACTAAAATGATAAACTTACGGATCTTGTAATTTTCCGGTGTTAACTATATTGGACTTTGAATTTGTTGCACCGCATAATTACAAAATGTGCGCGCATGAGACAAATATAAGCATGAATGTTTTGGACTTTGTACGGTTAAAACCGTACAAAATTATTCGATCAAATATAAACTTATCAACTTAGGGAGTGTTCGTACCGCTACTGGAGTAACACATTGAATAATTATAAAAGACTTTTCGTACGAGCAAAAAAAAATCCCCAAAAAATTATACCTATTAAAAATCCATGCGATTAAAATTAGTCGGTCCCTTACTTTTAAAACTGTTAGTATCTCACATCAGTACTGTCTGATTATATGTATGTCTGATATACCAAGTGATATTTTAAGGGTTTATCATCAACGCCAAAAACGCATATTCAGAAAAACTTTCTGAATCCTGGTTTAATCACAGGCCACTGAATAGTTACTACGTTTAACTCGTAGATAAGCGTCGACGTCATAAAACAGTCCGCAATAAGTTTCTTCTTATAAATGAACCGCAGGCTAATAACGGCGATAATGATTAATGATGTCGATAAGAATATCGGTTATACAAGTGTGGCTCGCTTATATACAGCCACGTGCATTGTCAAGTTCGGCCGATGACTTCGGCGTGGGTGACTCACGCGCACATAATGGATCGTGATTCTCGTATGGTCCAGATATGCAATAGGTGTACAAAGTAAAACATGTAGATAGGGTGATCCAGATAATATGTCATATGTTATACATTTTTAAAGTAAAACATGTGGATGACTACGTGTACATCACAAGATTCACGAGTCACGACCTTACCAGTATCCAACTCGGTCTAAAACATAATATTATTTTATGGATACGATATAGGTTAAGGTTACGTAGTAACTTACTATCTAGCAATATCTGATGTATAAGTCCAAAAAGTTGGCGATTTTCGACATTTTCTGGTTTTTCTGAATCAGTGTATGGGTTCGATAACTTTTTTTTACATGACCCGTCACTGCTTTGATATTCATTCGATTCGTTCGGACTTGAACCAATAAAATCCATACGCATCTTTTGTCAGATTTTTCCGTATTCAATATTCTCTCCCTTCTTCAGGTAAGAAGTGAGAATGTCCCGAGATCGCACATCCCGGCGGTTTTACCGGGCGGAGTCGACCCACGACCTGCTCTCCTACATGGACAAGGGTCAGACCGCGCTGGAGGAGAACCGGTGGACCTTCGAGACCGCCTGGGAGGTCGCCAACAAAGGTAACAACAACATAAACACACCGACATGAAATTTGAACTGTGTTTCGTCGAGTGAGTTAGTTTACCGAAGTGCCGACTACTCTACCCTCTATTCCATCATAAAAGTCGGGCAATGCCCTTGTAACTCTTCTGATGTTGCAAGTGTCCCTGGGGGAGGACAGTAGCTTTCTATCATATGATCCGTCTGCCCGTTTGCTGCCCAAATTTCAAATACAAAACATTCTAATGACAAAAGCTCATTCTTATATAAAAGGTGATGTTTTATTGTGCTCCTAGGTTTCTAATATACCTTTAATATATCATGCAGTTTAGTTTAGATTCATTTTTAATTTTTTTTTCGCAGTGGGTGGTATCTACACAGTCATTAGATCAAAAGCGTATGTGTCGACGGAGGAAATCGGAGACAACTACTGTTTACTGGGTGAGAATACTTTTTGTATCTACTTTCAATTCCAGTTACGTGTATTAAGCGAACCTAAAAACAGTTTTCTAAGATGTTACGTTTTCCTGGTGGGAGAGTAACAGGACAAAAGGAAAGTTTTCTTCGCTTTTCTGCCTCTTGGACTTGGACTTCATTTTTATATATATTATTGAATTGACAACACATATGAAAATGTGAGCGAAATAAAGAAAAGGCTTGTGCTTGTGATTAAACACACGATAACATTGGCAGGACCATACAAGGAGCAGTGCGCGCGTCAGGAGGTGGAGGAGGCGGACTTCCCGCCCAACTCGCCGCTCACCACCGCCGTCAACGCCATGAGAAGTCAGGGATATAAGGTGGTGAACTTCAACTAGCTGGCCATGGTTTTTTTAACTCCCTGTGTACTTATATCGGGCATCGGCATTAGGCACAATAATAATAACGTTTAAAAAACTAAAACTCGACTGCTAAAACACGCTCTAAAAAGTAACAAACAAGAAAATATAGATGGACATGTTTAAAGGATAGCCCTGGTCGTATACTCTTACATACTGTATTTAAACAGAATAATTGAATACTATAATTATTAATGAAATAAAAGGGCTTTTAGGTTTTAGTTTTAAAAAGTTTTTTTTAATTATTTTAGGGTTATAATATCTTCGACAAACTTAATGTTAGGTATAAGTATTCAATATTGTATTAAAGAGATTATGAGTTTTTGCAATTAGCAGGTGATTGCAAGCAAACCCCTGGGAATAAGCTAATGTTTATATTTGAAATTTGGTTGCAGAGCTCTTTCATTTAATACCCCACACACGACACCGTCAGGAAATATAGTTTTGTTTGTTCTTAACAAAATTGAGAATTTGCTTGATTTTTTGTTTCTTTGTAACGTTTTTATCAGACGAAGTTTTGAATTGCCGTAACTTACTACAGAACGTCATATAAAATGTCGACATTTGTATAAAATTCCGTACAAAGGAATACAAAGAGCATCCGATCCGATATAGGCACTGAATGCAAAGTTTCCTGCAGGTGTAATACTTACCAATCTCCTCGGTCCAGGTGCACACGGGCACGTGGCTGGTGGACGGCAACCCTCAGGTGGTGTTGTTCGACATCGGTAGCGCGGCCTGGCAGATGGACGCCTACAAACAGGAGCTTTGGGACACCAGCGCCATCGGCATCCCGCACCTCGACGTCGAGGCCAACGACGCCGTCATACTCGGCTTCATGGTCGCGCTTTTTATCACCGAGGTATGTGCTCAAAGGGCTGAGCATGTGACTCAGGCTACCATGGGTCAGTGCTCTAGAGAGTAGCTCCTAATTTCTTCGAATCGATTGCTGCTTCAGAAATATGCTCTTTTTTATATCGTTCAGACAATACAGGCCAATAGCCTTAACGTAATACAAAGTAAACTTGACGCGGAAGATGTTCAATGCGTTGGAGGAACGAAAAGATCGCTCTGTGCATTATTTATTGCCAATCGTACCTACCGGAAGTGGCACTGTCACCGAAAAGCCTGATTATGCGGATTACAAGCATATTCTGTCCAAAAATCTATGCAGCGCTGAGATTAAATTATGGCAATCACAAAGTAGCATTACAGGTGGATGCTACTTAAATGATTTTTAAAATATTAGCACTTGAAATATTAGTATGTAAAGTGCAGTTCTGTTGCAGTTCAGGAAAGCGGCGGAGGGGTACAGCGACACGCCGCCGCGCGTCGTCGCCCACTTCCACGAGTGGCAGGCCGGCATCGGGCTCATCATTTTAAGGTAAAATTGTGATAGTGTGAAAAATTATATTTCTTGCAGTTATTTCGACACAAAAATACAAATATGCCCCTTGCCACGTGCCGGGCTCCATTGGTGCTTTGCGTCATTTCGCGTCGTCGCAGCATCAACGATGCGACGTTTTTCATATATTTCTTATGACATGCCCCATTGTTACGTTGCGTCGTCGCACGCGACGTTTTACGTCGCGATAACGTTTGATTAACATATATTGCTTTGAGTGGGACCTGGCTCTTACGCGAGCGCACGCCTAACCCACGAGTGAGGTCTTAGTTTTAGCTGTCCTTTGAAATTAAAAGAATTTTATTAAAAACTTTGCAACCTTTTTTGATGAACGCCTTACGTTGGTTACATAAAAGTTATATAATCTTAATGTCTAATAAGTAATTCGATTTGTAAGGGTGCGTCACGTGGACGTGGCGACGGTGTTCACGACGCACGCGACGCTGCTCGGCCGCTACCTGTGTGCCGGCAACACTGACTTCTACAACAACTTAGATAAGGTATTACAATTCACACGAATTCCTTTTATCTCTCTTATAAGCAAGTTTAAAATTTCGTATATTTGGTAATCATTTTTGTGCAACTATCTAAGCATTCGTTCATCCAGATTAGTCGTTCATAGTCTTAATAGATTCACCATTTCAAAAAAAATATATTTTATGGTACACTTTTCTTTCGTGATCACGCCTATCATAATATTTTTGGCAATAATAATCTTATTCTGATTCGACGCGGTCAGCGCCGCAACAGCTACAGATAATTTAACTCAGTTGTGCGCACGGCCTTATGCGTTAGTAAACTTTCTTTACTTAGGCGACGCCTGCCGCGTCACCCCCACTTTAATTAAAGTTGTGTATTCACCAGTTCACGCACACATAGGGCCCCGCGTACAACTGAGTTGAACTATCTGTAGTCATACATCTATCTCTTTCCAGTTCGCGGTGGACGAGGAGGCAGGGAAGAGACAGATATACCACCGGTACTGCATGGAGCGTGCAGCGGCGCACATGTCGCACGTGTTCACGACGGTGTCGGACATCACCGGCTACGAGGCCGAACACCTGCTGAAGAGGAAGCCGGACTTCATCACGCCTAACGGCCTCAACGTCAAGAAGTTCTCGGCGCTGCACGAGTTCCAAAACCTCCACGCCCTCGCCAAGAACAAGATCAACGAGTTCGCTCGGGGACATTTCTATGGGTAAATAGTTAATAATTATGAGCTGCTGCTTGATCAGGATCGTATTTTAGACTGCGCGGCCCGGGCTTTTGTAGCTTTTCGTCCCATCATCCTGCTGGCTGCCCCTGGACCGCCCTTCGTGGCCTTATGCCCCAAGCTAGTTCGATGTGATGAATATCAATCAGCAGCGCCGATATATTTGGCGTATTCTTGTTTTAAACCGATTTAAAAAAATTGCGTCATTATGATTATGCAGTCTTTTCGAAGATCTGCAAGGCTTAAAAATGTTATAGTGGAAACTGAAAATCTTTAGTTATTTATACTAGCTGTGTATAAATATACGTTTTATATTAATAAACTAAAATTAGTTTATTAATATAAAACTTTTACATATTAATAGTTAGTTTAAACAATTTAAACTAACTATTAATAAAAAACTTTCTTTGAAGTTTGTTATTTGAAGTAACTAACTTTTGTATCGATGTCGAGACACACATAACACGTAAAAAGTAACAACTTCTAAAAGATTAATTCGTCCCCAGTCACTTCAACTTCGACCTGGACAAGACGCTGTACTTCTTCATCGCGGGCCGCTACGAGTTCGGCAACAAGGGCGCTGACATCTTCATTGAGGCGCTTGCTAGACTCAATCACTACTTGAAAGTGAGTGTAGCTTAAAAACATTATATTGTCAAGATTTTTAACAACACAAAACGCTTATTGTATAAAGTGATGATTGATCGAAAACAACTCTACGATATGAGACAAGCCGCGAACTTTACCAACACATTTTGTTTTTATCCTGTTTTCATCGCGTTATATAACGCAAGTCCTTGTCGTATAACTATAATATTTAAAATACGGTCCGTCACAATATGCACATTACCCATCGCTTTAAGCGAATATGGCATATTATAAAAATCCGTTGTAACAGGCGGCGGGATCCGACATGACCGTGGTAGCGTTCCTGATCTTCCCGGCGAAGACGAACAACTTCAACGTGGAGAGCCTGCGCGGTCACGCTGTCACCAAGGCGCTGAGAGACACCATCAACGACATACAATCGCAGATCGGACAACGCATGTACGACGTATGTCTCAGGTAGGACCTACTTTCTGATAAAACTATTAAACCCCTTTTGATAAATGCCACGTTTATTCAAATTGGACTGATTAGTACATAAACATCAATTTTTTTGTATACCGTAATGGCGGACGTCTTGCCATTGTCGTATATCATATATGCAAATACACAATGTGTGGAGTTAAGGTGTAGAAGTTTATATTTTCGCCCTTTCGATAACTTAATATTAAGGTATTGATAAAATAAACTCATGTCAATAACCTTCAGAAACAAGTCTTGAAAGACCTTATAAGTGCCCGGTTTCGGGCGTTTTCTGACAGGAGTTTAGCTTTCCACCGTCGTTGTTGATTGGTTAATTTTTAGCCAGTCAAAAGTAATAGTGAATACTAAAAGTAATAAACTTTTGTCAAAAACACTCAGAAACTTGGCGTATAGTGAAATAATATTTTCAGGGGCCACCTACCCGAGCCACAGGAGCTACTCCACAAGGACGACACGGTGCGGCTCAAGCGGTGCATGTACGCGTTACAGCGGGACGGTCTGCCTCCAGTCACCACGCACAACGTGGTCAGTATTACCAGAATAGATATAAAAAAGAACATGTCGCCTTCAAACAAAGTGAGAAACTGGCGCGGGCACGGCTTTCACAAGGACGTACCCGCGTCGTACTTTGCATTCTGCAGGGCATTACGTCAAACCGGTCAATTTCGAAAACTCTTTTAATTCTCTCTTCTCCGATAACTATCCATTATAGGGGCGTGGTAAGGTGGGATCCAGGGGGCGTTGCTAAGGGGAACTCAGTGAACGCGGTCAATGAGATCACAGCTTTAATATTTATGTTACCCTCAAGTAAAATACTAAAAGTGGGTGTTAGAAGATGTTATTATTTTGAGAGGAATGCTAAACTTGTAATTGTTTATTGCTACAAAAATATAACACCTATGTATAAAAATAAAATTACCGTTTTTTTTAAAAACAAGGGCGGCTAGCTGCATGAAATGTATGTATGTACAATAGAGAAGTTGAAAGAGATAGAGATCGTGGATCTGAGTAAATTGGTCGGCTTACGTCAAACTCAGCCGACAGATCACGACTAACATGGAATTGACATATTCCTACCGTCCATCCGTCAACTGGCTCTCTTTCAATTTCCCCTATTATACTCATTGCTGTTACTATTTCAATAAATAATATTTTGTATGTCAGGTGGATGACTGGAACGACCCGGTGCTCTCCTCTATACGCCGTTGTCAGCTGTTCAACACCGTTCACGATAAAGTCAAGGTAAGGTTCAAAAATCTCCTACAAATATCTAACCATCGCGAGTAAAACAGCTTGAACTTGTAACGCTCGTCAGTCTACCTACATCAAGTAAGACTGCCATCCGTGAGTACCAGTCGTCAAAATGCATTTGTTGGTTACGAAGTAAGATGTCACAAATATAGTGACTCCTCCTTACTGACTTTTATTATATTGGCTGGACTAACCCTTTAAAATGACAGCTGTTTACCGAGACGATTTGAGCGTAGAAATGAGTGGGAAAAGAATTAAATCTG
Source organism: Cyclargus thomasi (assembly GCA_026546445.1). Lineage (NCBI taxonomy): Eukaryota > Metazoa > Arthropoda > Insecta > Lepidoptera > Lycaenidae > Cyclargus > Cyclargus thomasi. Next base: position 19,836 of record JAOTAV010006855.1, on the reverse strand, counting down.
ACGTAAATTGCAAATGGCCGCTAAATCGTTTCAATTGAAATTGTTTACAAAGTGTTCAACTAAAAGTTTGACGCGATAAAGATTCTTTGTTATTTCGTTTTTTTAATATTATAGTTTGTGTTTATAATTATAAGCGGTGGAAATTCATACTAGGTAAACTACAAAATTGTGTGTGTCATGTAAAACTCATTAGTTTCTTTCCCACTCGTCACTGCCAGCAGCACCAAAATATCGCACATCAAATCCCCTTACCATGGTTAGGCTTATCGTCAGTCCATCGTATTTATATAGAGGCTCCTCCTCCTATTTGCCGATTACCAACGATTACACACGAGCACCATCGTGTAGAGGCATACTCGGCTCTGCTCGCCCAATATCGACTTTGATCAACTTATTGACTAACTACCACGAACGATTGTCTGGATGTTTGCACGATAATTGTGCCGATTAACGATCATCGCTGATTATGTAGGGCCTGCATTAAGGATTTGACAACGCATCGAAAGCACCATGACACTTAGTAGTACCTTAGTAGTACCCTTTGACAATATCGCTATCTTTAAATTGGTTGCTGCCTAAAAGGCCATTAAAAAAAAGAAAAAGATTAACATCGCCGTCGAAACTAGTGAATGCCATATGAAGAAGCACTCTATTCTGTCCAGGTGATCTTCCACCCGGAGTTCCTGACGTCGA
>JAOTAV010006855.1:0-16874 GCA_026546445.1 Cyclargus thomasi | reverse complement strand
TTCCTATTATAGCATCCCACCCTACCTGTAGCAGTAGCTAGACTCCCTGCTCGAATTTATATTGCCTACAACTAATAAACTACCTCTTACTCTAAGTAAAATACACCTATTTTAGATCTACCAAATATTACTAAACTGTTCAAATTAGATTTTTTTTTATGGAATCCAGAAAATAATTGTAATAACACTAATTTTGTTGCCTATGTAATCTAGTTTGATGGTAGATTTAAAAGTTAGGTACTTGCCATATTTTTCTAGTTGAAAATTTCGAATTTATATTATGTGAAATCAGTATAATAATGTTATTGTTGCCTAGTCCAAATGTCTTCCTATTGCTAATTTTCAATCAGTTTGTAAGTCGTAAAGAGTGTATTTGAGATTTTTATAAACCGAATTTTAATTTTACAATAAGAATATACCTTCAATATTATGTGCTTGTTAGATAGTTATTTGTGCATGAATATTTTAAAATTTTGATGTATCATTTTGTGGAGATGGTTTGAATAATTTTATTTTTGACGTTCTATATTATTTGTTAACTTGAAATGAATATATATTATACATATTATCGAATCGACTTTGTTAAAACAATTTACATACCAGGAAAACTATGTTGCGCTATCGCCCGTCGGTAATTGTTTTTGTCTGTAACAATCAAAAACGTCTATTACCGCGACCGTTAATGTTGTGGTCGGTCTGTACCTATTGAATTACACTGCCAATCCAAAAATTATGCTGCAAATATTAAAAATTGTATATAATTAAGTAAAATATACTACTAAATAATATTTTATTTTTATTAATATCAAAGATATACAGTCAGTGCACAAAATAAAACTTTAAGCTTTCATTTCATAAATAATTGATTTTATCATTTGTTCACTAACTGCTACTTTCTATGTAATTGAACGGTTAAGATCAGATTGCTCTATAGTATTAGGTTTTATACTATTTTTTTACACATTATAATATTATAGTCATTATTTCTATGATAAAATATTTTATGAAGATACGATGAAAAGTGCTTATTTTATAATATGATTTATGAAATTGTATTTTCATTTTTTTAATAAAAATACGTGTTAAATTTTATGTATTGGGTTTTTTGTGAATTGGGTTTTGTATTGTGCCATAAAATGTTATTTAGTTTTAGAGTCTAAAACTTAGACAATAAATGTGTTCAATCAAAAATGTTCTGTTATTTTAATTGTAACTACTCCAGTACACTATAACTGTGACTATAATTTGCTAACTATTAATCTACATGATCATGGACGTCAGTCTGCAAATCGGTTGTGCGGACACCGAATATTATTGCGCAGCAAAAACTATCCTATGTCGTTTCCCGGGAATTAAAGTATCGGAGTACGAAATATTGTTACAGTTAACTTAAAAAAACAGCCATATATTAACAATTCATCTCACTTTATTATGTCTTATCTACGGATATATGTAAAAATATTATTTTGAACTATTACTCCCTGACTTTTCTTCGTTGACAGCCGCGAGGGCTTTAGCCAGCTTGTCGATTAAGATTTTCTCAGCTTTAGAATCTGTGAAGTAGATGTTGGCGACGTAGTCGTTGTAGACGGTACTATTGCTGATGTTCTGTGACGTCACGAACCCCTCAGCAGCGCCATCTTGTCCGCCGCCATCTTGTCTGGTGTCGTCCAAAGCGTTGTCTTCGCTCCCCTCCTGCTCGTTAATGAGGTAGTCGATTTTGTCGAAATACTCTTTTATTTGTTTGGATACGGCTTCCTCTACTTCCGCTTTTATGTGCTGAAAAATAAGAGCACCATCTATTGACAAGTGGACCGACGTTTTTTCTAAAGTCAATATTTTCATCGCGTGATGCAGTTTTTTACAAACAAATATTGGTTACTGACCTCGTCCAATAGTTCTGTGTATGCCTCTATCCAACTGGTCAGCCAGTTCCAGAACTCGTCCTAAAAAAAATTTGTACAAGTTTAATTAATAATTAAAAAAAACTCAAGTTTAATTAATGATAAAAGTTGAATCGTCACCGAATCCAGAAATTCTACAAAGTATTTTTTGTAATGTTTAACAAAATTACGGTGCAAACGTGCAAACGGGTAACCTAACAGAAGCAACCACCGTCGACTGTACACACGCTACATAGAAGAGTTTTCGACCTTTGAAACATTTAGTAACTGTTTAATAGAAGTTTAAAAGGACATACATTTTCTAGAAGTTCACTGAATAATTCCAGGAAGGCGCTTCCCTCGCTCTCTCCAGGGTCGGCAGGGTCAACTTGTTCGTCTACTACGCTTCGTTCCGTTTTCACCTCTGGCTGAAAACAATAAAATATGCCTGATAAAAGGCCGCCGCTTTCGCCAAATTATGTTAGTATTTTTTCAAAGCCAAAGAATAATTTCGTCATTAATAACCTACTTCTTCAGTTCCGGAGGAGTGAAAATTTCCAACTTCAAATGATTTTCTCGCGTCATTTAACATCTGCAAAATGAAATAAATTATTTCTCGATTGAAAAACTCTAGAGCTGCAAAGCTATTTGGACATTGCAGGCTAGTCCCGATACTAAAGATTAACCTCCTTATTCATAAAAATATTTAAAGAGTGTTTAACTAATCAAGATTCGCAGTCCTTTTCTGGTATATTGAAAATCTCACACGAAAGAAAGGGACAGCCAACCTTGATTAGTTAAACAGTGTTTAAATATTGTTTTATTAAGGGGGCAAGTGTTACGAAAAATGTGAATTATAGTAAACCCATTTTTGTGACTTGAAAAAACCTATTCTTTCGTCGCTGTCTCTTTCAGCAAATTCAATTCTATCTTCAATACTCAATTGATAATGCACAAGTTTGTAGCAAAATAGCTGTCTCATTAAAAATATTCAAAGATTTTTAACGTACATTCCACACAAACCCCTGTTGTCCGCTGAGGCTCATGCCATATGTGCGCGGGAACTCCGCACCTCTCTGGCCGGAGTCGTTTACGTCCTTCAGCTCCGAGTACACCTTCTTCAGGACGTCGAGAACCTTCTTGTTAATGTTTTTCTCGTAAGTGACGTTGGGAGATGAAGATACATCCTGAAAGCGTTGTTTAAATAAAATGGAGATTGGTTTGTGTAGCTATTGAAACAACAAAATTATTTTTATATGTTCCAATTTTTTTGATGGTAATACAAGATGTATTACCATCACAAAAATTGGAACAGAGCCAGTTGATGGACTACGTTATTTGGTCGGTAGCAATATGTCGATTCCATGTAAGTCATCTGTCGGCTGGGTTTGACATAACGCGACAACCTACTTATCTCTACAATCTGGCTCTGTATTTAAAATTAGGTGACGGGTCTACGTAATTTACTCGGGTTATGTTAAACCCAACCGATAAACCCCACTTCACCACTAACGATTCCATCCATTTCCCTACAAATTAATTTCTCCTAAACTGCTTACCATATTTTGTACTTGAGGCAAAGTCAATCCAAATGACTGTAGCCTGCAAAGCACGAAAATTAAGGTGACCTGAAACAATAAATATGTAATGAAAATACAATCTGAGAAGGAGAAAGTCAACAAGAGCAATAATTAACGCAATGAATATCTTCGAGTAAATTGAACAATAGATATTTGATAAGCACGCCCATTTGTGGAGTTTGAGTAGAGCTTTATTCGCAGTGGGATACTTATCGTTTTCTAGATAGATATATATAAAAACTTACTTTCCAAATCATGCTGGTAGCTGGCAACACTCACTATGCAATATATTTTTGACTTTTGGACTATTTATAAGAGTGCATTTCTACTTAATTACTGTTTAATTGAGTGTCGAATATCGAATTACGTTATCTTACGTACCGTTAGCCGATACGAGCTCCCTGACGAGGTGATTCCTGACGAAGTCATTCGCTTAAATTAAGCCTGAGCTAAATCTTTTTTTTAATTCAAATCGCAATTTAAAAATATGTACAAGAATTTAAATGTTCACTAAAAATTAGATTCCTTCAAGTTGCATCGCAAACAACGAAAATCCTCATCTCACAAGAGTAAAACAGCTGTAGAATAGCTTTGAAGCATATTGTACGAACGAAGAAATAGATTTATTGACAGGTAACGGACCTACGTGTTAAGTTCATAATATATCAACTCCAAGACTAGCCGTGATTTCACAACTAGGTTTGCCATAACGCGACCACATTGCTTAGGTGGGTTCGCCAAATAGCTATGAATCAATTTCTCGATAGAACATAAAAATCTTTACCTTTTTATGTTATTTTTAAGTTTGAAATAACAAAATTGTATATAAGATCGGCTTTATTTTTCATGAATTATTACAAGATACAAGTTTCATTACAACTACTTAATAGGATCATAGTACACTTTAATAGCATCGTCTACTCTACTATAACGCGATTTTTGTCCAGATGTGTAGTCGCTCATTTGTTGATCATAGTCAATATAATCGCCTGTGCCGACTATACTGTTGGGTAATAAGGACAAACTGTTATAATTGCGATATAGTTCAGTATTAACATTGTTGATTTCTGTATCGCCTATAGGTTTTTGAAATCTTCTTTCTAACGAATTTTGTAAATCTTCGAGGTATTTAATACTTCGTCCAGCCGTTCCAATGTGTTTGAATTTAGTTTTCTTGTATTGCATATTGTGCTTAACTGTTTTTCCTCTGCGACTATTATAATCATGTTGAAGATAGTTCCTTGAATCAAAAATAATATTTTTAGCATCAACTATAGGTTCTTGCTCTCGATTTTTAAAATGCGATTCATTTTCTATTTGATTACTTATGACTTCAGTATCGGAACGTAGAGCTTTTCGTATTTTGTCTATCAAGTGACTAATGAACTGTTTTCTTCCAACATCTGTTCTTTTATTATCAAAATGTGTTTTTATTTCTATATCGATATGCCCATCCTGTTCCCTCGAAACATTAACTTTGCTGCTAGTCTTTTCTGTTGTATTCTCTGAATACGTCAAATGTCTCTTAGACCTAAGCTTGACCATAGTTTTCATTGTTGTTATGATACCATTTAGTTTATGTGCTTTCAAATAAGTTTTATTTTGCAGAAAGTCCGTTATCATTGCCAATTGACGTAGATATGCCGAGGTATATGTCCAAGGAATTCGTCTGCTTTCCTTGTTGTTCAAAATATTTTTGTTTTTGTACTTCAATTTTATGTCTCCATTAGTAAAAGATGTTTTGGATCTGTAAATATCATTATTTTCATAAGAATTCTTTTCAGGCAGATAATCTTTAGCTTCGTTATCATTTGTCTCGAGACCTACATTTCTATGACCTAAAATTAATGAAACAGAAATGGGCATATTTTTTTATATTATACCACTAAGCAGCATGACGCAGCAACGAATATTATTCATTTCATTGTAACAACACCCAAATTATTTTTTTTATTCTTCATTTTGTTAAAGTTTCGCTTAGCAGTAGTCTGCTAGCATCACTTGTTCATATGGTTAAATCATCATTATCTAACGTCTCTGACTGCGGCAATAACAAGTGATGTTAGCAAATTACTACTACTCTGCAGTACTTACTTTTAGACATGAGGAGACTGTCTATATCAACAAATACGTTCGTCAAAACGAGAGCAAATAATAAGGCGATCGTTACAAGCAATACGCAGATCACTCTTAAGAAGATAACGTCGTAGCAACATCGCAACATCGGCTCGACTTATTCTGAAAAGTTGCATTTTTATAAAACGTTACTGATTCATTTACACAAATAATCTTATATTTTTTGATATGCTTAAGATACTTAATAATGTAAATTTTTGATAAATATCAAACACTCACATGAATTTTAATCCCGCTTCATGTCGCTTGAAACAGCTTCGTTGAAAATCACGAGCCAAAAAAGCATGTTGTTTGAAAACTGTAATTGTTTACCAAGACTCCCAAACATTTGCACGATAACCTACTATCAACATCTGAAATTGGCAGTAACACACTTTAATCGGTTATTGGGTAAAATGGCCTAAAACAATGAAACAGGACACAATTTGTTACACTTATATCAAAATTTAGTTTCGATTTGACGAAATCATCTCGTTTATTAGCTCGATCATTCCACGGTATACACTACCGTGGAATAAACGAGCTAAATGTCCAAAAACAGAAAACCCGACTGCAGAAACTATTGCAATTTAAACATTAAATTATGTATTTTTCTAGAATGGCTTCTTAAAGCCCTTCATTTTGATACCCTACTTGAACCAAATGGGCGGAAAAAATATTTCAAATTAAGCTATTTTGATTTTTTAAGTAGCCAATGTCACTTGTGCTATCAAGACAAAGTTTTATTTATTTAATACTTAATGCAAATTTTATATAGGCGGGCTTAATGCCTTGTGGCATTCTCTACCAGCCAACCTTAGGGTGATACTGAGAAGTTAGCATAGGCAACGATACTTCTAAACAATTATACATACTAATAATAGCAAATCTAACGATACTTCTAAAGAATTATACATACATACATAAATATATTCAAAAAGTTATAGGCTACAAAGAGCATCCTACACACATACTCTCGAAAAAAAAACATTAGTCAGCATACATACATACTCTCCAAAAACAGAACCCTCCTTCTGGCGCAGACTAGTAAAAAAAGAGGGCTTGTAGGTTAGTATGTTGCTGAAAGTTGTATTGTATCTGGTGATCTATTTGATAATGAATCGACTTACGCTGCTCCATAGTACGTGATGTGCGTGGGCGCACAATAGTATTCTGGTAATTGACCTACTGATATTTTGTATATGTACCAGGTCATACCTGCATGTCGTAGAACAAATGGCAGTTTCATCAGTTTTTTTATGTGTAAGAATAGGCAGATACGGTGGGGGAGAAAATTTTTAGTTATTGGTTACATTGAAACATCAGATTTCTAACTTTATTTTAAAAACGAATTTTAACTTTACTTTAAAAACGATTTTCTTCGATAGTTTTCTAATCTCCGAGTTCCGGGAAAAGGCAGCCAAATCATGTCAATATTAATCCATGCAAACTAATAATATAAATGTAGTTGTGTGTCCATTGTGATATGTCTGTATAATCTCTTATTTGATCTTTTCTATCTTAAGAAATCGATATAATACCCTTTACGGTACAAAGAGAACATTGAATAACTTTCACTATACCTATATAACGAATTTCAGTTAAAGGAGCTATATTCCGAGAAACTTCTACCGCAGTGATTAGAGATATTAACAGTTATCAAACATCGATCAATGTTAACAAGATACCTGGAAGTCGATCGTTATCGGTGTTACCGTTTCGATCAATTTAGTGAGACATCAGCCAGGGCTGGATATATCATAGTCCATAATTATGGCTTTTAGAGCTTAAACCTAAGGCCTTGTGGTTACCGTAGCCAAGTCACAGTCAAGTCATTATTACACATTAGATAATAATATTATCCATATTGAACAGATCGTTCGGCTTTCTCTGCGAATAGGGTTACCAGATGGAAAAATCAAAAGCCCGGAGATTAGGCCTGCTTTCCAACAAAAAATCCTGAGATTTTATCCAGCTTTATATTTTATATTAATCAAACCGTTTTAAAGTCTTATTATTTTTATTTTTACAATCTTTTTAGGTATTATTAAAAAGTACTATATTTTCTTGTCAATCTTAAGACTTCATGGCGGTCGCAATCCTGAGAAAAGGTAAAAAATCCTGAGATCTTACGCCAAATCCTGAGATATCTCTAACGAATTTAATAACCAACCAAACAACCAATTCGAAAACTGACGAGGTCTTAACTGAAGGTCTTACTTTTGGCCCAACTTACATTCTCATTCCAGCCCTGAAGCTAGTAAGATATCGTGTTCCCGTGGATGGGTGTTGCGGGCGGGGCGGGCGGGGCGGGCGGAGCGGGGTTGATGGATGGGCGGGAACACAATGCAGCACACCGCTGTATGCTAATGCCCGTGACTCACATTCAGTTGTTGAGATGTAACTGTACTGCGATTCAATCTCTGACACGATCATCTGCAGGGGTACGCAACCTTAACTTTCATTCGATGTTAATAGACTATAGCTTGATTGTCAATGTTGTACATTGAAAACCAAACAAATGTTTGTTAGGTTCAATACATTAATGCAAAACTACTTCCATTAAAGTAATGCATTAAAGTAATGCAAACTTTTTTGGCACATTTTAGTATGGAGAATAAATAGATAGATAGGCTATCTATTTATTCTCCATACTAAAATGTAAATATATTAGATAGATATTTAAACTTATCAGGATGTCCTGATAAGTTTAAATATATATCTAATTTCGTAAAAAAGTCGTGTATAGCCTAATCGACACTTATCAGTAAGCGGTGAAACGGGCCCTAAGTGTTTAAAATATACGTGGTGAATAGAAAAGGTTTAGGAGTTCTGTACTCCAGTGACATTTCTTGTCGTAAGACGAATAAGAAACACTTTCGTCCAGTCATAACAAGGCGCGACCACCACATATACAGCTCACGACTAACCCCATTGTTGTTGTATCATAAAGCTATGCGATTAATTAAATCATGTTTTATGCATCATATAAGGATGGAATTGTTAATTTTTACTTACAAATGTATAAAGTTTTTAAACTATTATTTACCAACAATTTCAAATTTTTTTAACTATTATTTCCAAGATTATTCGGATAAGTGTGGCTAAATAAGACTTAATGAAATGTTCCATAACTTCCTTACGGGTAGTGCGAATTCAATATTTATGTAGGCTAGCGTCGCATTAATGATTTAAAACCTTGGTGTTATCAAATAAATCCATCTGATGCAATACTACGCGGTATTATGAGCTGCACTTGTATACCGTCCGCAGAGAAATATTTAAAGCCTACATTTATTTGAATTTCAGCGATAGAAACATAATATTACTTGAATAAAATAATACCAAAGGTTGAGCGCTTAAGCGTTATAATCACGAACAGCACCTAGAACCATAACCTCCTTATTAGAGGAAGGGATTATTGGTGTTTTTAGTTAGTAAAATTAATGATTTCAAGTTAAATCTAATTACTGTTTTAAAGGTATGGGTGTGATAAACAGTAAAATTGCAACAAGCAGAATACTCTTTTAACTCAAAAACGAAGGAAAATTTTTCGTTGTCTGAAAATATTTGAGTATTTTTCCTTGTAGTCGGTACGCCGACGTCGGCCCCATGTATTGTCCTTTGCATATATAGTGTAGTAATGGGTCAAAGTTATAGATAACATGTAAATGATGGTATGTGGGGCGAGTGTTAAGGCGGCGCTAACCGGCACAAACCGGTTTTACTACGCAGTATTTACATAGCGATGAAGGCTTTGATTCGGAGGTTTTCTGCAATAGGGAAAATTCGTGTAAGACAAAATTTATTGAATGCAAATTATTATAATAGTGGGCTACAAGATATACAGAATGACGAAACTCTTTAAATTCTGTTGAGAAATAGGTAATATATTATGTATTTAAGTTTTCTACCCATCTCTTTCTCTCAAAACGTAATTTAGTATGAACTTTGTATGCAGCTTAGAGACTTTGGCGTGACTATGGATATCTGATCCCTCTTTCTAACTGACTACTTTAAAAGCTTGTAACTTTGTTGTTTTCAATTTTATCAAAAAACTGATTGGACACGTCATTTGCAACTACATCCTTTTCTATAAAGATGAATTTATTTAAAGAAAGAATAAAAAAGTCATGCATATTCCCTGTTATGTATTATCAGAGAATTTGATTCATAGGCAGGTTGGCCTACATAACATTGAACTGGCATAGGTCTGGTAATGCTTAGGAATAATTTCATTTCATACATTTGGTGGACATTTTACGACAATTTCCACTGAAACGAGAAACCTTTAGCAATAATTCGAGGGTGAATTGGGGTCGCATTTCTTAATAAATAACCTGTGCACGTGTACGAGTATATGTGAAAATGCAGTATAATATTTATCAAAAATTAGAGTAAAAAGCGACAGACATCAGGACTTTTCCTTATTATATCCTTGGTTGTACCCAAGTGATTCATGAAGGGTATACAAGCCACAAATGGATAGACTACTTCATGACTTATATCAGCCTATATCATGAGGTAGACAACTCAATGAAAGATGGAAAAAGTGAAAAAAGGGTTTAAAGCAGTACATCATTGATTTTTCGAAACTTACCCATTTGGGGTGATTTGGACTTTTTAATACCACTTTATATATATTTGTTACTTCTTTTCTCGATATTTTCAGAAAAGAATTGTCAGTGATTGAGTACTATGAGCAGCAAATATACTCAGGAAGTAAAACCTTGTGATACAGCGATATCTATACAAAAGATATAAACGGGTGTGTCGCTCGCCGTCACTTGTCATTTTCTCAATATCGTTTCTTCATTTTTAACTTTAAATTTTATTTCGTGTAAACAATTACGGAATCGAAGTTAAATATAATGTATATTAAACGCATACTGTGCCTTAAATAATCATAAGGCTCAAGTATAACACAGCGCATCAAAACTATTACAAAGTGTAAAATGTGTTATATAATTACTTTACCCTTAATCACTGATAGAGGTTGACATTGACTGAGTATGTAACACACGTTCATTATTTTGAAGCGATAAATCTGAAGATTTACAGACTCCACGCGTAATATATTTTTTTGTGGGACATGTTATCTTCAAGTTTTAAGCCTGTGATGTTTGTATTTCGGAACGTAACTTAAGTTTAGCTTGCTAAGGTCCTGTTTCATCGTTTACAAATAATCTATTCACAACTTTATTTGACAGATGTTGTATGGAGAATCTGTCAAAAAAGTTGAGGTTAGCCTAACAGAAACATTATCAGTAAGCGGTGAAACAGACCCTTAGACTGTTAAATGGTAAGGTATATGATATGTAAGTAAGTAATATACTAATGTTTTCTTTAATATAATTTTAATCATAGATCTATTAAACTTCTTTGGAGCTGCGATAGTCGAGCAATTAACGCGCGTCAAGAATTCGTTTGGCATTGTACTGAAGTAAACTATTATTGGATTATTATCGCGACACAGATGAACATATTTATGAATATGTGGGCGTCCATCATCATCACTGTACCGTATTTATTGGTAGGACATTTCGTCAATAGACTGCTTAAATGCGGCGATCCAAACTCAAACCTAAGTTCAAGATCTTCTGCTTCTTTTCAGGAAGTCTTTATTATTAAGTACTTAGATATAATTGCTATAGCAACTACAAGGGCTATACCTCGCCTTGGGTAAGAGCGCGGCGTGGCGGGGGAGGGTTCCTAGGGCGCGGTTCAGAGGTTGTGGTCAAGCTATAAGGTAATTTTGGTTCAATGTTTTTAATTATTGAGGGTTCGTTAATCGTTTATTGTAGTTTGATAACTCTTAAGTAGGTGAATAAAGTTGGACTGTGTGTGTGATCGGGTATTGACTTATTAAAAAGGATTAAAATGAGTTTCAGAGAAGGCACTAGATAAACCTTACTTAAGAAATACCTTACGAAATACAAACACAGAAGTTTTTGGCACATGATTCTGCGAATAATTACGCATGTTCCATAAATTTAGTACGGATTTTCTTCGAAAGCTCAGGAGTCATGACGACCCGAATATTTGCGTACAATAGAAGTGCAGACAAAGGATGCATCTCGAGATCTGTTGCGTGACCCAGATAGCCGTGTGTCGCGCACATGGCATTGTCAATGAATTAGAAAAATGAACCGAAGCCATCACAGACACCTCATTTCGTTTTCGGTTGTTAAAAAGCGTGCACGCAACTCATAGCTACTGCGTGCGCGTGCGACGGGCGATGGAACACGATATTAGTTCACCGCATCCGATTCACTAGTTTTATTAAAAAATAAAACAAAACATAAAAACAATACGGCTTGAAAACTCGTCATCAATATAAGTGTCATTAATAAAGAATTTTAATTTTAAAGTGTAATTAAAAACGAAAGTGTTTTTCGAATCATTACATTTTTTAATCGTGACACATTAATGATTTAACTTGGACAAACAAAACCGAAACCATGCTCTGTTTAATACTGTTAGTTATAACGAACTGCGGGGCGAGCGTGTTCCAAAATCGCATAGATCACGGCGAGTTCTACAGGAACAGGACGTCGTCGAAGGCCTTGAGTTTTTCGACGAACAATTTGAACCAGAACTTTGTGTCGAGGCCCAGTGAGAAGGACAAAGTGCAGTGCGGGACGCGGACGGTGGACTTCACCATGCGCCGCGGCAAAATCGTGGGCGGCTCCGAGGCGCCCTACGGAGCTTTCCCCTGGCAGGTAAGCTGGCACTGTGATATAATGACAATGTAAATAAAATTACAACCAAATAGTATCAAGGTTCAATTGAAATAGCACTTTATTAACATCTAACAAAGGTCAAAGTGATAATATCTTAGCTCCTGTATAAAACTACCACACTTGATTAAGATATCTGTTTTATTATTTTGATAATTATTTTATAATTATTGTCGATTGTTTATTATGGTAAAGGGTCCTAACTTTTAATGTCATCTTGATAAACCTCAGTGGTTTTTTGATGATGTATCATGAGTATATTATATGTACTTCTTATTTTACATGTTGAATAAATAAAAAAAAATTATAATTATAAAAAGGATTCAGCGGTAAGAAACATTTTTATACAACATTACAAGCATCGTTTACAGCGGATTCGGAAAGGCCTCCAACTCCAACAATATCGCAGATGTCAACACCCTCGACATCCAACACGAAACCGTGAACATCATTTCAAATCTCAAAAATTCATCTTGAGACTCGCCAGAATTACTAAGAAATGTTGGTACAGCAATACGCCAATTTTCGAGCCCTAGGACGGCAATTCAAGCGCATTAGTGAGCAGCATAGAATAGAAGAAAAGTGGGACATTGAGGACGAATTACGTAACCTTCAACAGCGATGGCGCAACATCGATGAACTCCACCTTCGCATCGACATATTAACATCTGGAACCGAAAGGCAATAATCATAATCATAATCATGCTTTATTTAGTAAAAATATGGTTATAATACAGGTGTTACATTTTATAAAACAGTGCGCATATTTTGCCGTAATTAACGACGTCCAAATGTTCTTAATTTAGTTAAATACAATATTATAATATAATTGCTTAATTACTGTGATATTATTGTGCAACATTTCTATATGATTTATTTAATATACATTGTTTAGCTTCTACACAAATTATAAAATAGAACAATTCAGTAGTCATATTAATTATATACATAATAATTATAATGTCATAAGGGTAATATTTTGCATTCATGAAAATAAATAGCTGTGATAATAATTATTATGTCCAATAATTTGTCAAGCTTATGAATTAAAAATAATAATAAAAGTAATGTCAATAAATTCATTATAACATTTAGAATGGAATCTCCAACCATATAAAAATGTAAAAGTAGTTAATTGCATTCTAAAGTCAATAAATTCATTATTACATTTAGATTTATTAAATTCGATAAAAAAAAAGTAGTTAATTCATCTTCTTCCTACTCCTCATCTCATTTTGATCTTGAATCTCTGACAAGACCTTAATTTGCGACTGCAACGACTTAAGTGCCTCCATGACAAATGATTTGAATGCACCAAATTCTGATGCCAGTGATGAAGTTGTGGTTGATGGTTGACTGGAGCGCAGCTCTTGCTCGAACTCAGTCATTTTAGTGTTGAAAAGTTCATTCATTTGATTGATGGATTGTTTCAAGGACTCCATTTTAAGAGTGTTTTAAAAAAAAAATATATATAAGTGCACTTCTTACTGTATGATGATGGTGAATAAATCTTGGTAAACTTGCTGTTTTTTATTGAATAATTCTCTTTCTATATTCCTTTAATAATTAGTTTCATTAGTAGATAAATGGTATGAAGGTCGGATAGAGGTAGGGTAAGGTCGGATAAGTATAGAGGTCGGATATGCTATCAATTTACATTTAGCTTTTAAAAGGGATTTACTACGCTCAACTATTACCGTATCATTACATAAAAATCTGTCATAAGTCTCGCACACAGATACGTCACAAATTAGCAATGACATTGTGTTGGAAGGCAGCGCGTGCGATCGAGATTCGGGTTCCATGCTAACGTTATCGGATATATTTACTGGGAAACGCAACAACGCATCGGCATTGCAATTAAGTTTACCTTGCTTATGAATTATTTCATAGTCGTATTCTTCCAGTTTTAAACGCCAGCGAATCAGACGTGACCCCAGATCTTTAACGTTAAATAACCAAACTAACTGCTTATGGTGTGTGACTCTTTTGAACTTATGACCATATAAATAAGGTCGAAAATTTTTTACACCAAATAGGATAGCTAAGTTCTTTTTCGGTTGTTGAATATTTACCCTCTGCTCTGTTGAGAGTCCTAGATGTATATGTAATAGGTCTATATTTGCCTATAGAGCCTTGAGATAATATCGCACAGACTACATAATTAGAAGCGTCAGTAGTAAGAACGAACGGCTGACTAAAATCAGTGTATTGCAGAAGCGGAGCAGAAAATAGTTTATGTTTTAAAATATTGAACGCTTGTTCTTGTTCGTTAGACCACTGGAATGCAGCATCTTTTCTAAGAAGAGAAGTAAGAGGTTTTGTTAGTTTAGAAAAATTCTCTATAAATCGCCTATAATATCCGACTAACCCTAAAATGATTGGATGTCCTTGGGATTTTTGGGAGTGGGAAAGGTCGTGACCGCTTTAAACTTCTCTGGATTTGGAGATTCTCTCTTTTCAGTAATTATATGAACTAGATATGCTACCTCGCGGCGTAAAAACTCACATTTATCTGGCTGTAATTTTAAATTGAATTTACGAAATCTATCAAAGACTATTACATTCCAAAAGTAACTTGGTTTCCTCAGAATTTAAATAATTAGTGCGTATTAAGTCAATAACGCGTTGAGATCTTTGAAAAAAAGAAATGTTAAGGTTTAAACTTTATTGTCAAGTAAGAGTGGATAATGGCGAGAGCTAGCGATTTATTTATTTATCGATGTTCACTCAAGTCTAGCAACTTCAGTTTCGATCAGATCAAAATAAACCGAAAATAAATTTAGTAAATTTCTATATAGATATTTAATTTCTATATAATATTTTTGCACTTTTGTTGCGGCACAAACGATGAAACTCTGAAAATTTCAGCGCAATAGTCAAAATTGTATTTTGAAACATACTGTAAGTTCTTGTCGATTTTCTAATGTTATAACTATATCAAAATGCTATTTTTTTGTACAATTTTTCTAATTTTATGTTCCTGAAAATATATTTAACAATATTATTGTACTTTAATTGTGGCACAAACGATAACGCTCTGAAAATTTGATCCCTATAGTCAAAATTGTATATTGAGACATACTGCAAGTTCTTGTCGATGCTCTGATGTTATAACTTTGTCTAAAATATATTTTTTGTACAAATTTTGTTAAAAGATATAAAAGGTTTATAGTATATTTTATAATATTTTTGCACTTTTCTTGCGGCACAAACGATAAAACGTGTTTAAATGGTGCTCTGATTAAATTTTATATTTATCAAGTTTTAAATATATCTAAAATAAAATGATGCAGTAGTTACCTTTGCCCACCAGTGTCATATTTAACAATAAAACCCACTACAAAAGCACTTAATTTATTCAAGATAATAAATATTTCACAAATTCAAAACCATCACTTTTTTAACAATGGAAGCTGTTAAAGAGTCTATCACACTAATGCCTGATTTGTTCAACTCCAAAATGGCAGCATTCCAGCAAGAACTCTAGGAGTCCCAGCAAAAGGCTTCTCAGCAATCTTCGAGTCCCACTACAAAGCTGATGTTGGATTGCAACAATTTTAAATCCCTTGTTGTTGTAACCCTCAAGTCTCTTCAGGTGCAGGTTGAAGCGCTGTCAGATTTGCAAGACCAATGGAAGATGAAATCAAGGAAGAAGATTTTGCTGATACATGGTGTCTTCGAAGATCGAACTGTGTCACAAGCCTTAACAGATCTGTTCAAGTTTCAATTGAAGGTGCCTGATGTGGATACAGCGGCAGTAAAGTATTGCCACAGATTGGGTCAACGTTAAGAGATTAAAGCCCGACCCATTCTTGTAAAGTTTCATCTTACAACAAGGAGAATATGGCGAGCAAAAACTCATCTGAAGAAAACAGGTATAACATTATCAGAGTTTCTGACGAAGAAAAGGCACAGTGTCTTCTAAGCAGCTCGTCAACGTTTCGGAATGTCCAAGTGTTGGACCCGGGATGGCACTATATTTGTGGTTGGATCAGATGGCACCAGATGGTGTGGCTGGCATGAGTGACTTGGATGCTATTTCACGATCTCATCATGGTGAAGCACCCCCAGGTACTTCTACAGCTGCTATTATGCCATTGAAAACTAAGGCAGCACCTACAACAAGATCAAAAAAGGATATTAAAAAGTGATATTCTTTGTAAAATTAGGCTCTACTGATTTTGTAATATTACTTAGTGATTTATTTTGTTCTTAAATTCCATAAAACTATATGCTCATTGTATTTAAATTATAGGTGGTACTCATATTATTTTTTAGCCAGGTTCTTAAGACTACAGGTAGTCCCAAAGTCTTACGAATAATCCGTTAATCGTTAATTTTTTACTTTTTTTTGGTATTTTAAACTTGTTCGCAGGGATTAAAGTAACGTTAAAAATTTGGTATCGATACCATTTACCGTTAAATGTAACGTTATAACATTAAAAGGTATCGTTATAAAAATATAATATAATAATAATATCTATGGACGTTTCACACCACGTCAGTCGGGCCCCGTGCTAAGTACCGGAGGGACTTGTGTTACAGGTACCAGA
>JAOTAV010006835.1:0-29494 GCA_026546445.1 Cyclargus thomasi | reverse complement strand
TACCATAATATAGATAAATATACAGTAGCTTACCTTTGAACTTATCTGAAAAGATTCAGTTATCGTGGAAAGCAAAATAATTTAAAATCACTTGGCGTAAACGCCCAAGCATCAAGTTTAAAATCACTTAGCGTGAACACACCTACGTGTGAAAATTGCTAGTTTAAAATTTTGATAACGAGTCGCTTTACTAAAGTATGTAGCGGCCAAATAACAGTAATTTGTTAATAAATGTTGGCTAATCCGACTTTTAAAAATTACAAAATATTAAACCGCACAGATGGGAGCAGATAAATGTCAAGATTTTATTATTTATATTATTATTGTATAAACATTAATGAACACAAAAAAATCATTAATCTTTATAAAACGTCATACTATTTTGACCACATTACCTACCTATTGTAACCTTTTATTATGTTTTAACTGTTCTACAAGTTTTTTTAAATAATTTAATGCTCGACGTATTATATTCAAATAAATTATTATAATTTTAGTTCCAAACTGTAAATCCGCCTGCTTTACAGTTTATTTTTTAGTAAGTCTAGTTATAAAAACTGGTAATTAACGTTTCAACATTCAGGTAAAAGATACCAAGCCAAAACTTTAAATGTATTATCTATAAAATAACAAGTCCTGACTGACTGACTGACTGATTCGTCATCGCCGAGCAAAAACCGTTAAAACTACAGCCATGAAACTTGGTGAGTAGGATTGTTTTATTGGGAAGACACCCGCTAAGAAAAATTCTGCCCCTAAGGGAGTGAAATGGGGGTTGTAAGTATGTATGAAAGTTAGTCATTTGTTCAGTTAAAGACATGAAATTTTATTTCTGAGCTACTGATCTATACATATAATAAAAATGTAGAAATGAAAATTCTGTACATTAAAGATATTCAAAAAATAATAAGCGAAGGGTTTTTCTACGTTCATATAGGAGCCAAAAATGTACTTATTTTTTGTCTGTCTGTCCGTCTGTGTTTTTTCCAGCATCACACGAAAACTACTGATCCGTTTTGAATGCGGTTTTGACAGTTGTATTTGTCTTCTTCCAACTTGACATCTGGTATATAACATTTTTCCCCCCCAACCCTCTAAAGGGACAAAAGAGGGGGTAAGAGTTTGTATGAAATTTCTTCTTTAACATGAAAACTCTTGATTTGATTTGAAAACGGTTTTCGCTGATGTATTTGGCTTCTTCCAACATAAAATCTGATGTAAAAAAAACTCCTCTCCCCTCTAAGGGGACATAAGAGGGGATATGAGTTTGTATCAAACTTCTTCTTTAACTTGAAAACTACTAATTCGATTTGAATGCGGATTTCGCAGATATTATATGTGTATTTGTCTTCTTTCGACATAACTTTTAGTGTATTTTTATTAGGTACAAAAAATACAAAAGAACAAACTTCCTCCATAACAAAATGCCGTTTTCGCATATGTATTTGTCTTCTTTCTACTCAACTTTTAGTGTATAAAAATCCCCCCTCCCCTCTAAGGGTACTAAAGAGGGGGTAAGAGTTTGTATCAAACTTCTTCTTTAACATGAAAACTACTAATTCTATTTGAATGCGGGTTCGTAGATGTATTTGTCTTCTTCGAACTTAAAATCTGGTGCGTAATTTTTTACCCAGCCGACAGACGACCTATATGGAACTGACATATTCTGACTGTCTATCAATTGTAACTTATTTATAGCGTTTAGCGTAAACCGTTTTTGCTATTATTATATTAAAATTCTAATTGTTTGTTTGGATGTTGGCTTCAATCGCACCGAAACTACTAAACAGATTTCATGAAATTTTATATACTAACACAGGATTAGCTGGCTTTTATTAGAGTATACGTAGTATATATTTATTTCAATTAAATACTCCCATAAGATAATTCATTTATAAGTGTTCTAATTCGACGAGGTGAAAGCCGCAGATAAACGCTATTGAACAGTATTATATTTATTGATAGTGATATAATGTAATCGAAATTTACAAAATATGAGTACAATACTATTCAATAAAATACTAACTTTTGCCCGCGACTCCATCAACCTCAATTTTTGGAAATCGGTTAGAACCTTAAGGAGGAAGTTCGTCAGAAAGGAAAACCCGACTTATTTTTATGTAGTACATAAAATGAGTGCTATTATATTGTACTACATATAATAAAACTAGCGGACCCGGTAGACGTTGTCCTGTCCGTCTTGGTTTGTGAATCTAAATAATTCTCAAATCCCCTTGAATGCCGATAAAAAATTTCGTCGAAATCGTCCTGTCCGCGGACGAAGTCGCGGGCAAAAGCTAGTTCAAAATAAATAAATACGTGTTAAAACATTTTTTGAAATTTCACTCCTAAGAGCTTGAAAAAGTTGGTTAAAGTTTCTTTAAATTTTTCTACGCAAATTCGTCATTTCTTAAGTAAAAGATATAAAATGTTGTTTCTGAGCTGCTAATTCAAAATAAATAAATAAGTATTAAAGCGTAATATACTTCTTAATGCGAGCGAAGCCGCGGGAAAAAGCAAGTTAAAATATAAATTTCTTTGCCTTATCCGCTGAAGAAAAAAAGATAGGACCAAACACATAAAATCGTTTCGTTGACCAGGTAAGTACTATGGCAATACTTTTTTGTTTACGACTGGTTAATATGAGTCAAAATTATCTTTAATTTTTAATTTAATTAGTCCTAACTTTTGCAGTGACTTTATGAAAATTATGCCTGTTTTGCTGCCACCTGCCCATCCTTAATGATTCAATAAATGTTTATAAAATATATATTATGTTCCCTAATTTGTTAGTGTCTAGGAACTAGGTGACACATGATATACAGGACGCTTAAAAACTAGGGTTAGAGCGTCCGTGATCTAGTGGGTAAGACCTTTGGTTCGTACTCGAGAGGGTGCAGCTACAGCAGGTGCAGGAGTTTAACGATGGCCCAACTTTTATATATGTATCTAATGTTAGGGGACGGTTGGTGAAAACAGGCCTAACTCTCATTAATAAGTTGGTTAACTTCCACCGTTTGCTGCCGATATGGTGCTGACTGTACTTTTGCCATCCAGTAATGTGTGCCAGTGTTATCAGAGCGAGTGGTACCGTTAGCTTGCACTTTTCCGATGCACTAGGTCCGTTAGTTACCGAGCACCGGTGAGACGGGTGTCGCATTTGCACACACGTCCGATCTGTCAAGTGGCCATGTAGGATTTTGCTAGACACCAACCACAATGGACAGATCACAGAACTGACAGTGACCTGACTAAGAAGAGTTCTCGAAATTGATGTGTTGGACGTTATTCCTTGCACGAATACTTAGTTAAGCTCTAAGACTTAGTTGGCATACTCCCCGTTATGTCTATTCTGCATGATAGGATCTTTGTCCAATCTAATCCAGAGAGTCTGATGTAAATTTTTGATTTGGTCTGGGGGGTACTGTGATAATAGTGTAGCTGCTCTATTCAAGACCTGTCCCAATATCTCAGCACTCTCTATACGTGATGCTACGACTGTTACATTGGATGTCATAATCTTTACCCAAAACATAGTTAGGAATACCATTATCCAACAAGTTTAAAGGCGCACAGGACGCAAAAAATAGTTACAGCGTCAAACTAGTAAGTCAACATTCATAGCAATAGCCAATGTTTGAAGAGTGCAAAGATCCTAATAAACCGAGAGCTGATAGCAACTTTTGAGTAGGTATTTGAGGCAAGCTGAAACTTTGTAATGTATCTCTCCTATTACGACCCAAAACCGAATCGCGCACGACACAAAAAAAAATTTCCAAAATCATATCTCGGAATCTACTTGTTTACTTTAAATTTAATTTAGTAAAAATTCAGTTTAAATTTCCGCAGATACATTTTGTATAGTTTGCAAGTAATTTTCGCAAACTATTTTTCATATTGCCTCAAATATATTTTTGGAATATTTTTTTTACTTGAGGTAATATATGGAGCTCCGTTTGTCATCAGCCTGGTCTGCAGTGCTGTATTGGGGTGTAATAGGGGAGTTATATTATAAGATTTCAGCTTGCCTGAAATACCTACTCAAAATTTGCTATCAGCTCTCAGATTATATAACGAAAACGGAAAAAACGGGCATTTGCAGAAGTTTTGTGCTTTGCTCGAATTTAAATTATAGTATATATTTTTTTGTTTTTGATGTATAACACAACATTACTTTGTCATAACTGATGCATAAAACCAAATGGACGATGGCCGATCAACGTACGCATATAGCAATGCAGCTTTCACATAACAGATTCGCAGAATCCATTCTAGATGGTCACAGCCCGGTTAGCCAAATATTGTTATCTATGTATGTATTATCTAAGCCCTATTGACTGTTTCTAGTCAAAATTTCCCATGCAGTTGCCTAACATATAAAGGGGTTATAACTATCTATGGTTAAAATTACTTTCCATTTCTATTTTCTTTTGGCGAGGAGCATTGAGATTTATAGTTATCATTTTTTTGGTACGTTGAGATTTCGTATCACACAGAGATGAAATGACAAAAAATTTGTAAGTTATTAGCTTAATCGCTAATATTTATTTCTACCTATCTATTTCCTTTATTAAAAACGTAATTTGGTATGAACTTAGTATGCAGCTTATACATTTTGACGTCACAGTTAATATCGGATCTCTCTTTGTAACTGGCTACTTTAAAGACTTATAATTTTGTTATTTTCAATTTTATAAAACACTAACTGGACTACGTCGTTTTTCTATAGCAATAGATTTATTAAAGCAAATAATTAGAATCCTGCATATTCCCTATTGCCAAATTAACTTTACGTTAATAACTCACACTCTCGTCTTCCTGTATCAGGTGTCTTTACATGAAATGGCGTCGACTTTTCCAAACTTATATTCTTCATACGAACAGGTATAATAATATTATAAACATTTATACCGCCACAAGTTGGGGCAACCTATTTATGCGAAATAGTCGTAATTATCATTATGGAACCTTGACCGAGTCGCTATTTAAATCAGTGGAGCTATGAAGGTGACAAAATGTTGTTTTTTTCCAGTAATCCTTGTGTGGCGTTTTCTTAGTGCGTAGCATGTTTCGTTTATCCGACTGCACGTGACAAAGAATTGTTGTGTATTACTTCCAGATGTCAGTTTTAAGTGGAACAGCTATGTAAAAAAATATGACAAGTAATAAAAAAGTTTCAAATGGTTTGAGTTACTATGTCGTCATATTAAGGAATAAAGTCATACTACTTAATACTTATAATAGTAGAACATTACGGCCACTGCACACATACCCCCCTCACTGGTCTTATTCTTAAATAAATTTGATTATTTTATTACCTGCAACAAACAATTACAAGTTTAGAAACAATACGATAACAAGAGATCACTTTTGACATTTGACATGACGTTTACACGTATTAAGTGGATAAGTAGTTAACAAAATTTTGTGTTTACATGAAGTTAAATGACTTAAAATTAAGTTAAAATTCAGTTAACTACTAACCAGACATAAAGAATTGCTGGCGAGAAACATTCAAACGTTATATTTCGTTTCACAACAATAAAATTTAAAAATCCAATCAGTCACTAATAGACCACATGGCAGCGACAATCATTGAATACAAATTCAACAATTTAAAACCCCGCGACTACATACAATACACATCCCTAGCGCACACCACAATATAAACACAGTAGACCGACTTCATACTCAACATCTAAATCTGACGACCGCATACACATAAGCTGGATTTCTAAAACCTTGAAGCGGTAAATCGAGGCAGCATAACGTATTTCGCATGTAAAACTAGTATCTCTGTATCGAGCGGCTCTCAATTTTTTAGGGGACAGCTATGTCACTCTACTGTATAAAGTTGTGCCCTAATGGTGTTAAAGTAAAAAACGCCCCACTGTAAATGAACACCGATATCGCTCGCAGCGGGAGGTCAGACACGCGAGTCGCACACGTGTGTACCGCGCTTAATAATACTAGCTGGATCATCATCATCATCGCTACATTCACTTACTGATACAATTAACTGACGGCTGGTAGACCCTAGCTTTGGTCTACCAGCTTGGGGGAACTCGGTGCCAATTTTACACACATGAGAGACAGTCAACTGGAGAAAACCTTACAAATTCTGTCTTTATGGGGATGAATTAGGTTATGTAGCGAATCGCGCGTAAAACCTAGTAGAACATAATATTAAAAGGAATAATATAGCAATATAATTTTCCGCAAGCGGGTATATCATTAGAATGTTCACAATGATGATTTACTCGAGTAATAAAGTCGCGTATAAATTATGAATACAACATAAATAAGTACGCGAAGCTTTAAGGGAAAGCTTTTGCTGTATTTTATTTCATTTTATATAGGATTTTCATGATGATAACGGTGATAAGTATTAAAAAAATATATAATATATTAAAAGATATCTAGATTGGTAGTTACCAGTAGAGAAAACTTGGACAAATTTTAAAAATGCTAAAAATTACAATATTCAAAAGTATGCATTCGCTCAAGATTGGCGGTATGGTTCATTAACGCACTGTCAAAAATTTTGTCACTTCCATACAAAACGCAATTGTCAACAAGTGTTGTGTTGTCACTTTGTTGTTGACAACCGCGGTTTGTATAGAAATTTGACAGAGGATTAATGAACCATACCGTCAATCTTGAGTAAATGCATGATACGTTTAAGAAAAGTGTGAAGTACTTTATTTTGAATTACCAAAAAATTTGATACGAAGATCCTTTGAGTTTTGGGAAAGGATCTGGGACTTAGTCCCTACATTTTAGTGTAGAGTTTTCTGCCCATATATGACTTTTGGCGCAGCGATGATGTGATCAACATATTTTAGTAAACCAACAATATTATAAAGCTTTCGATATCAATTTTGAAAACAACAATACAATGTTTATTATAACAATAAGCGATATTCATAAGGGAACATCCATAAAGTACGTAATTTAAGGATTTTTAGACTCCCCCCCCCGTGTCAAAGGTCACATTTAGGAGATCCCTACTGTGGTGTAACTTTGCAGTTTTACATCTAAAAATTGACATCACTTCAATGTTTCAAAAATTTCCAAATAAAATAATAAAAGTTTAAACGTGAAGCCACAAAACTAAGGACCTCCTACCCCCTGTCACACCCTTTCACACTATTATATATATTAAGTGCGACGTACTTTATGAATGGTCCTTAATATAATTTAAAATATGTGGGACATTCCAGCCGCATTAGTATGAAAATGTCTTTGTGTATAGTTACACGTGCATATTCTAGATATCTAGAACTTATATTATGTTACTTCTGTGTATGTTACTATAATATTCTAATAGCTAGGGCCCGGATTAATATGTGCGTATTTTTATTTGAAATTGCTTTCCTACTTTGTTATCGTTTCTACGTTAATTGTGTTATTTAGATCGTGAAAATAAAGTTTTATATTCCATATTTGAAAGAAAAATCCATATTCCACAAAATATCAAAAAATGTATCCATACTTACATCAGCCCTTAATAGTTTCCTATAAATTCGGAAAAAACAGCTTTGACATTTTTTAATTTACCATCTTCGTCATCGGACTTTTTGTAATTTTTACATTTTTTAAATTACAATTTGCAAATCACATTCGTAAACTTAAAATAAATGGAGGCTGCCAAATGTGCAAAAAAAAAAAATATTACTTACACACTTTATTCACTTTCGTCTTAATTGATAAGTTTTGACGTAAGCTCTTATACATTTGTAATGTCTCTGAGTGTTGGTGTGAGAAGCTCGAGATAATGCGCTCCTTCGACCCTTTGTATTTTACTAGAAGACAGATTTTAAGGGTTCCGTACCCTAAAAGTAAAAACGGGACCCTATTACTAAGATTTCGATATGTGTCGGTCCGTCTGTTTGTCTCAAGGATGTATCTCAAGAACGGTAATAGCTATAAGGCTTTACCGATACATTTCTGTTGCCGCTATAACAACAAATACTAAAACCAAAATATATTTAATAGATAAGAGAGAGAAATCTCATACAATAAACGAGATTTTTTTTGCAATTTTTTGTGATATCAATAATGGTACACAAAATAACTGTATTTAAACTATACTAATCAGTAATACAATTAGAATGTTTGCTCTAATATGGATACGAAACCCTTCGTGCCAGAGGCCAACTCTCACTTGGCCGATTATCAAGTTGGAAACAACGTAGTGTCTCCAACTTGATAATAAATACAAAAAGTATCGATAGAGCTAGATAACTTTTAAATTAATTTAAAACTTAGTTGTTGACGGAGCAAAAAATAAGAAACTTTCACAGACTGTTGACTTAAATCGTCGGCAACTTTGACGGGTAAAAACCTTGCTTTTTCGACTCGATCGAAACCAAAACTAGTTACCAAAATCGAAAGGAGGAAAGAACAGCTGACATTCAATACACGCTTTTAATGAATTTAAATGTATTCTTTACACTCACACACATATCGATATGTCTGTACGGATGGAACTGAAAACAGACAACCTAGCCAAGACGTTTTCTTTATAGCTTGTTTATAACGATAAACAGTATTTGAATTGATACGTAAAATATAACTGACGATCTCCTCATCCATTTATGATGTGTTTTTTTTTTTTTTTATATTTTAAAAATTTGGATATACTGACAGATTCCATGTGTTAGTCTTGCACTCTGACTATCCTGCTACAAAAATGAACTCTGCTTTCGGTGGTCATACTGATTAGAATAATATGATTTTTTTTTTATAAAATAAGGGGGCAAACGAGCAAACTGGTTACCAGATAGAAAGCAACTACCGCCGCCCGTGGACACTAATGTTGTACTGTGACACGCTTATTCTGTTAGTTAGTTCGGAATCATCTTCGTCCGTGTGAACTTGACCACGAAGGTTGTGTCGGTTTGTTGTCGGTTGCGAAAACGGTGACGCGATAATTGCATCACAGAGCTATTATATTGAATCAACGTGATCCGCGTAAGGGGGTCAAGTTCGGTATCAACGGGCGGAGATCACCTACCGCTAACATGGGAACAAACACTTTTAATACTTGACGACTTCTTGGAACTATAACCAATTCAAATTAATTAGGCGCGGATATTCATTCAATTTTTGATATATTTATATGCAATTTTGTGCCAATTGACGGCGAATTCCGAATGTATAGCTTTGTCTTCGAGAAATCAAATTCACAAATGATTTAATCACACAGGAGCATTTGATAGGTAAAAAAAAAATCATATTCTATGTCAGCATATTACCCACTTTATACATAATTTCTTTAAATCAGTTTTAAAATCAATCGTCAAGGCCCTACTCCAAGATGGGTCATAGCAGTGATTGAAAAGCTTTCTAATACAAGCCAACGTGAAGCAATAGCAGAGAACGGCAATAAGTAAGGTACAGTCGTCAAATATCGTCCCTTTTTTGAAAAAAAAATCATAATAAATAAATTGCAAACTCCTAAAAACAAATAAAACGTCTAACGAAAGGTGTAATATTTGTTTATTATAAAGAATAATCAAAAGCTCTCTATGGAGGGAGAAATGTCTCTGACGAATTGTGCATTGAGCGTCATCATTTTTGCTATCTTCCTCATCATCTAGTCATTCACGTCGGGGGACGATACAAGGAATATGCTACATAATAGAATTAAATTAATTTAAACAGAGAACGCATGTCATAATCTCAATATTTTTTAATCTATTTAAATCACATGAAGTAACAAACATTTTGATAAAAGTTTTAATTCATTAAGTCAAACAAATAAATTTTTATGAAATACAACAATATCTCAATCAAAAACTCACATTTTGCTTTTTTTACGATTTTAAATATTTAGAAGCGAGGTATCGCTTTCGATTCTTCGCAATGGACGACTGCCGTGGGTCGCTTTAAGTCCGTGACACGAGATCTCTAGGACGTTAGTTGGATGAGGAATTGTGATAGGGGACGAAATTTGGCGACTGTAACTTACGCAAATAAAAAAAAGGATCAAAAACTTTTGAAACGTCACTATTAGAACTTAATAGGTGTAGTTACACCACTAAGTTCTAATAGTGACGTTTATTGTTATTAGGCGCGCTATCCAGTGTTAATATTTTAACTAAAATAAACGTAATAACAATAAAACACTGAAAGCAACTTAGGCTAACGGAATTGCAAAATCAACCAATTAGCACACTCAAGTTGCAAATATACAATCTAGCAAATATGTCACAGACCTTGACAAATATAGTAGGAGTACGGCACAAGGTGAACTGTGCGCGAAACTTAAACGCGCAAACCCGCGCCCCGATTCTGCTACACTAATCCAACGTTAATATAGCTTCGATGCAGTTGAGGTCTAATCAAACAGCATAGGTATCACACTAATGTTATGAACGTAAATATTTTTTCTGATGTATGTCAATCACACCAAAACTTCTAAACAGGATTAGATTGTCATTTTTATGTAACTACAGCGAATAAACATCAAACAACTTTGAGTTTCGATGTTGGTTTGACTTCTTCGTGATTTATTATGCTGCATCGAAACCATATCAAAGTAGCAATACGTTTAACGGCAGATTCAGAGTACAGGTTTCGAGGTAAAAAAATAGCTAACAGCTTGTTTATCTTCGGGGGAAAAAGACAAAAAGCGAGAATGCAATCTATTTTGACGCGTTGTTAGGGAACAAAGGCAAACGTCAGCGCCGAGTTCCAAGTTGTTTTTTGTTGGCCAAGAGGATATTACGTTCGGGGACACACAATACTATATGGATGTAACATAGCGGTTCTTTGGAGTCTTTCACAATCAGGCTGACGACCGTTGACTGGCCGATACAAACATGTATTTTATGGTAATATAGATGCGAAATAGCTTTTGCTTTGACGTGCATAAAAACGCATAAGTTACAGACTGGTATCAGAGCAGTACTCACGTTTTTTTTTACTTTACTTCCGAGAAATATACGTCGCATTAAAATAGCAGAATCCGGGTACTAGTTTCGACCAAGCGTTTAATCGTCGGACGAAATTCTCTTTATTGGGTTTGATCGGCTCATAACGCGGCCATTGTCATCACATCCATTAACTACAACGAACTGGCAGTTTATCTCTTAACCGCCCTATCCCATTTCGGAGGCTGCTGCGAAAATTTTCGGACCATATTTTACGGTTTGGTAATACTGTGTAGCCATTTTAATGACATTGAGCCGAACGAAAGAGGCCGTTCGATTTCAGCAACTTTAGGACAGTTCTCATGGAACTGATGTTGTTGTTTTAATCCAATGCTAACACAGCTTTGATAAAGTTTTGATTCAGTCTCGGTTTGATCAAGTTAAATCAACCTAGACGTAAATTAAAAAATGTATTTTCAAACAATAGTGAGACAAAAAGTTAATATGAGTAATAAACTTTTTGTTTTACTATTGTTTGAACATACATTTTTTTATTTTTTTTTATTTAATAAAAAATACGTGAGATGCTAACATTTAAAATCTCGCCTTAATATTGGTTTTGACGGCGAGATGCGCTCATCAACAGTATACAATGCTAAAATTAAAATGATAAACAAAACTAAATTTTTAACTTACAACTACTTAACATAATAGAGTACCTTAATATTTAGCGTACTTCTAAACACAATAAATAGTACCTTTGCACTAATATGTATTTCATAGTTTAAGTATTCTATTGTAAAAGTTTATGTGTTCATAAAGAATTAAATAAAAATAAATAAAATATTACTTGAGGTTGAAATATTATAAAACGTATATTTTTATTTACTTTCTATCAAAAAGATACATTAAAAAGGAACTTCTTTATATGTTCTATTAATTAAATCAGACTTTAATGAAATGATATTTTGCTGTTTGATAGGATCCAGAGTGGATCCGAGCCAACACGATGTCGGAAAACAATTTTAATATCAAATAATTACGTATCGTAAGGTGAAGTACAACTCAGAAGTCGGAGTAGCTAGTAACTACAGTACTTAATTGAGTCGTATGTTACAATCATTGCATAATAATAACGTTAATTGTTCTCTGACTATCAAGATTCCTACAATTACCATTCTAAAATCAAAGTATTGATGTCAATTTCCTTGCAACAATGGTAAAGTAATTTTATTTACATGGAGAATTTACTTTTAGTTTGGGGATTCTAGGGCATGTGGGACTTTCCAGACGAAGGTCTTTATTTACTAAAACGGTGTTTCACTTCTTTGCCCCTTTTCACATGCATACGGTCGTTCATGGTCGCCGAGATGTGTTGAGATCGTGCTCATGTGAAAGCGTCTCATATACGTACATACATTAGGTACTGAGAAGTTCGCCGTGTTTATAGTGTATAAATACGGGCGACACACGGTCGCCATGGCATGCGAAGGCCCTTAATTGTGATATACATTACTACTCTACTGGCACGGCGACCGTATTTAAATAAAGAGGCCTAGATCTTGCTTAAATCAAGTTACGGATACGTTAAGACCGCAACTTGGAATGTAACCTAGAACCAAATTGTTTAAGGAGTTGTTTACTGGTACCCGGGAGTCTCCATCTCAAGATAACGAACACGAGTTTGATTATTAACACGGGGAATTAAGAGTCGATGACACTCGGCGGGGACTAAGTGTTCACTTAAGTTCTTGTGGCTTGCCGCCGAAACGCTCGAGCGATCATCTGTACACACTTGGTCGCTGCCTGCGCGCGCACTGCGATCAATACCCGCGGCGTTCGCCACGTACTCTTCGAAATTTGTAAGCCAATTTAATAGCACTACATGCTTTTAAAGTCCCAACGGTCGGTGTCGTTAGGATGCAAGACGAACCGACAGAGCGACGATAAACTCTCGATAAGCGATAGAGTTAGTTGCAGAATAAAGGGCTGCTCGACGCCCGCCTGCCGTCGCACCAAAAATCTAATATATCATACACGCATCCGTAAACCGTACATTTTCCTAAAATATACACTCTCATACTAATCTTAAGCAAGCGGAAAACATTGGTCCCCTTTTTACGAACGACGCATAGATGTAAAAGCATGAAATTTTTCCCAGTTATAGTTGATATAGAGGAGTGTGGAATATCAATTTTGTTTTATAATGTGCTTAAATCTTCCTTATATTTAATAAACAAATGACACGATATTCTTACACGAAATATTTTTTTGTTTATGGTTGAAGTCTGTCTTTTTTTAAATAAAATTTAATGGCCTGGTAACCGAGACTTATGACTTATTGAAGTCTGTGATTGAATTTAGAATACAATATTTTTTATAGCTCCTCTACGCGATGGATTTAAATAATAATGGTCGAATTTCGAGCACAGGCGACCTCTCGTCCATGTTAAATTTAATAAAAATAGTTTCAGTAAGTAACACACATACAGACAGTTAGCGAATAGAGTACAACTGATGAATCACTCGCATCCAAATGCGATTATAAAATCGATAGCAGCAGATAGCACGATGCACGTAATTCCTTAAATTACTGTTGCATGTTACAAACTAACGGGTGTTTATGTTCAAACTTGAATTATACAGCCAAACTTCTCGATAACTTTAGCGGGATTATAATATTGTACTTGAACTGAAATTCTCGAAATTCTCGAAACGGTAATGAAACGATTTATTTTACATTGAAACCGAATGCGATGCAAATGGAAAAAATGCCTTTCGGTTGCAGCGGATATTACTACATATTTGAAAGTTAAAATATAACATGGCACATGCCAAAATAACTCTGTTTCCTTTGCAAACAAACAGATTTTAACGAAGACAAAATCTATGAAAGCAAATAAAACCTACTTTCTATTTGCCGAAAAAGGTTGTCTGTTAAATAATTATTTGCTGAACCCTGCCTTCGTTTTGATAGAGAAAAAGGTAGGGTTATTTATTCTTCGACGAGTAAGGATTGTGTACGATTTGGTCCTTCGAGCTATCCATGCATGGGAGCCAGACACTATTAGTCGACGCACGACATTGCAACTAGCGCAAACCCCCTCTCCCGCTTCGTCTCTAGTCCGACGTTCCTTTGAAACGTGGCAAACGACGACGCAACGCATCATAATATTATAAAAATATAATTATTTGAAAAACGTCGCAGCGTTCACGCTGAGCGACGCTCTACGTCGCTCCGCGTAACACAACACACTAATGGGGCTCGGCTCGTATAGCAAGCGTCGTTAGCAGGCAAGAGTATCTTATCGTATGACTTAAAATGCATCGTTCGGGTACGTCGAACGTTTTTTGATATATCTGTTTGTGACATGCAGTCGAATTGTCGGCTCAAACGTAGCAAAATAAAACTCCGATTTCTTAGCATTTAAGTTGTAGAAAATCCAATTTATAACTTATTTCTGTTAGCAAACTTCATTGCAAATAGACTGTATAGTATAAGAAATTACATTCATATTTTGTATTAAGATTTTGTTTGAATCTTCGGGTAGAAGCAAAATATTATTTCTTCATTGTCTCTGCTTATTATACTGGAGTCAGAAAAAGCAGAGTAAGGGTTTAGTTGCTTAGTGCCTTTTCACATGCGCGTTGCACACGGCCGCGACATGGACCAACAACGAGAGCTTTCACACGGCACGGCAATTGTGCCGTAACCGCGTTCACCCACTTTAAACATGGCGACTTTTCAGTAATATATAATCTAGGTCTTGTATACACATAAACACGGGCACGAGACGGCACAGCGACCGTGCAGCGGTACTTGCTGTACTTTAAAAAGTTGAAGATCCGGGGCTGAGTGAGGACCGATACGACCTGCAAACCTTCAAAAAAAAAAGCGTATTGCCTCTTAAACGACACGCACCTGCAACTCTTCTGATCTTGCTAGTGTCCATGGGCGGCGGTAGTTGTTTTCCATCAGGTAACCGGTTTGTCTTCTTATTTTATAAAAAAACTAGCTGACCCGGCAAACGTTGTTTTGCCATATAAATAATTTCCCCTAACATTTAGGCGGAAATAGATGTTGGCCGATTCTCAGACCTACTAAATATGCATGCAAAATTTAGTTTCAAATCGGTAAAGCCGTTTCGGAGGAGTACGAAGACAAACATTGTGACACGAGAATTTTATATATTAGAAGAAGAAGTATACTAGATATTGTATTGCATTTCCGTACTTCCTAGCAATACCTATTTCATCCACAAAACGACCATGTGAATATGAAACAGATAACCACGTATATCGGTTTGGTTGTCATCCGATTTACATGTCCGCAAACCGTTTCCCGGCTTGCGATTGTGCTCACTCACAAAAAGATTATTTGCGGCGGGACTCGGACGAACAACGCAAAAGGTTAACATCTAAATTGCCAAGAGTAAGTTCACATTGCAACGCGACGCATCGTTACAATACAATCCGTACTAATATCACAAATCCGAAAGCTCGTCTGTCTGTCTTTTACCACCTCTTTACGCCTAAACCGCTGAACCAAAAAAGTGTACGTTTACCGCACCATAAACGCAACGGACGTTACTAAAAAGAACTCCTGTATATCGATGCCTTACTGCCTCAACCTCGTACCTCGTATTTTAAAAATGGCTACATTTAAGGAAACCAAAAAAATACTGATTATATATTTTTTTGTTTTTTGATAGGTGACAATTTACTTATCAAATTACCTCATTTCTGGTTTTGTACAATTACTAACAAAAAAAAATATATGATCAGTTTTTTTTTTGTCTCCTAAAATGTAGCCATTTTTAAAATACGAGGTTGAGGCAGTAAGGCATCGATATCTCTCTCCTCTTCAGTATGATATATATCCTTTTGCTTACCTGTAACAATACAACATCTCATTAGTACAAACCAAATTATTACAGTTAACCACATTCCAATTTTAAATATCAAAGTGTTCATATTAATTGGAACAAACAAGAGCTTATAAGGAAAGACTCAAAATTAAATTACGGACGATACTTAAAACAAAAGCAGTAAAATGATCTTAATAAAAATAAACGGTTATCGTAGCGAAAACAGGGATCCTTTTGTTATAATTTTCAATTGGGGCTATATCATAACAGTTAAGCTAGACTGTGTATTGTATGTTGTTTTTAATTAATATTATGTTTGCTACCGAGCTTGGCTACCGTCCAGACATTTTGGAGAAGCATTGCGATTTGTTCTACACTATCGTTATTCGTTACAACCGAAAAACATCGGATGCTCTGCTTTCGATCACAGACTCACAGTTGACAAACTTCAGTCTCCAATCGGTAAACTTCGCTGTGTCCGATTTCATATTTGAAGACCACACGGGAAAAACATGTAATGTCAAAAAGGTACAACAAAGGGAAAAACAGCTTTATATTGTTTAAAAGCCTGTATATATGGCCAGGGACAAACAAATATAAATTGAACCATAACAGTTGACTGCGACTACTTTTCCCAATTCTGATTGTTATAATAGAATGATACACTAAAAAGCTAACAGATGGCATTAAAAAGTCAGTTTCACCAAAAAAGTTACATTTCTTGTTTTTCCCGTGTGGTCTATATTTGAAGACACGACTGGAAGAAGCAGTTACTCAAAATTTGCAAGCTGCCGTTTTTCTCGTCGGTAAATATATGCTTTAGAGCCGTAAAAATAAAACATGTGGATAGAGTATTATACTGCCGTCCTCAAGCTTAAATGCCGTTAACAAACATCTGGTCGATTTTGACATTTTGATGCCATTATAATCAGAAAAAAAAGCTCTATCGACGTGTACTGTCAAAATTTTTGTTGCTTTATAGTCATCGAGTTATTAATATAGCTGTTAAGAAATACTAAGCCTATTTAAAATGCCTCGTTTTTGCTCATAACTCAAAAAGTACTTTTTGTACATAGCGGTTATTATAGCTTGAGGGCGGCAGTATATAGCTCGATACATTAGCTAGATGATGAAGTACCTATTCGTTAAAATTATACCTAATGGAAAAGTTACTAGCTAACTGCTAGTCTATGAAATGTCATAAAATGTTAGACGCTTCATCCGGTCATGTCTTCATTAAGGTCACACATTAATTAATACAGCTTTGTAATAGTTTGGTGTACGGTAAAATAATTTGAAACAAAAAATGAAAACCGACATCCCCTTCAAAATCAATGGCCAGATGAATTAAAAAGTAACACATAATTACTTATTCTCTGTTGGTGCTATATAAGGATTGTCCTAAGCCTCAACATTGACCGTAATCAATCTTTATAATTTTGAAGTCGGCACCAACTACCTTAGCGTAAGCTTAACGTCAAGAATCTATGAAGTTGTAAAAGCTGATATACCGAATCCAAGTTTTTTTTTCTCTTTTTTGGTTAACTGTAAGTAAACTACAGTCAGCTGTAGATAATTCAATTTAAGTGAGTATATTCATATTCCTAGATCGATTTCTCATGGATCCCATTTATCAGATCACCACTTCCGAAAACATGGTACCAAATTCTGATGAAATCAATCTTAACCTTTAAAACAGTTTAACCTTTAAAAAAAATTAAAACAGACGATCTAAAAAGCCCGTTTTAATGTAAAAGACCATGGTAAGTACTAATTATACGGTTAAAATGTAATGGTGCGTAGCATCATTATAGCGATGATGACGATGATTAAAATATTATAATAAGATAATAAAAAGTTTTGAGTGGCATTTGCTTTGAGTTGAGGCTAGATAAAGCCGAAATCGCCGAATCGCGATCTATAAGGATTCAGGAGTTCTGTATAGCACCTTCGGAAACATTATGTATACGTTTGTCTAAAATCTTATTTTTTAGTTGCATATACCTAAAATCTTTCAGAAAAAGTGGCAAATCACTAGATGTGTTAATTTATTATAAATGTCACGGAATCCCCTCGATTACTCCTGGATCGCAAACATCAGATCACCACTTTTGTGAAAATGGTACCAAACTGCAGCTATAGGATATACAACATTGAAAAAATTTTTAAAGTCGGTTATCAAACGGCGGAGTAATCGGCAACCAAACATAAAAAAGGACATGTATACAGTCGAACGGGGAAAGTCTCCTTTCTGAAAGTCGGTTAAAGTCGGGTAAGGTCCGGATAGGTCAAAATTGCATTAATATAAATAATAAGATATAATAATTAATGAATCATTTGACGTTCGTAATGTTCACAAGACGAAAGAATACTATATTGATTTACAATTATTCTGAAGCTGTAAAAATGTAGGATTTAAACTGATAATAGAAGTACTCAAATGCTAAATAATCTTAATATTAACAGCGATGCAGCGCACGTAAGTATTACATTGGACTACTTAAATTAGACCCTTTCAACTTCTTCATTAAATTTAACGTAATTAACAGTTAAAATGTTTGTAGGACGAATGCGAACACTCAAAAATGGTTATAAAATTTCTACTTGTAAATGGAGAATTAAAATCTGAAAAGGCAGCCATGTTTTTACTTAAAAATATCGGTGCCTCCGAGCTTAACGAATTTGCAATTATGAATTTTTGTCCTCGGACTCGCAGGTCGGATGATAAATGTTTTATTTGGGTTGAACGACATACGAAAAAACATATTATAAAGCTTTTTTAACGGCTCCTCTTTGGGTAAATACAGACAATGACAAGCGTGCACGATTGTGTAGAAGAGGGCATACTCGCCTCTATCCACGGATATACACTATACAAAGTTTATGGAAAAAATGTAACACAGAGAACCTCTAGTCTAACCTAATCTCTACACGCCATTAATAATGCGATTTTTTATGGACATTAATGACCGAGTAAATCTAAACACACTATTCTACTAAATAATATCTGTAGATTAAATGCCATCGGAAATTATAACAGTAAATCAAGTTGTTCATTTGTTTTGTGCGTGAACTCATTATAATTCTAACAGCAACTCGGTAAATATTCAAACATCATTTAAAATATTTGCACGATACATATTCACGCTTGCTGCTTTATATTCGCTCATTTTTAATGGGTAATGTATATTTTTTTCAATTTAGGTGCAAGCGAGGAGACGGGTCACTGATAAAAAGCAACTGGCGTCCATGGGAAGCGTTGTAATATCGGAAGCGTAGCAAATGCGTTGCCAACTTTTTAATCAAGGAAAATACTACGGGAACAACTATGTAAAGTTAAAAAGTAAGGAGAAACTTCATGAATTGTGTCTTATGAATGAAACAATGATTAATTAACCGTTACAGCCGGTCCTTCCCGTCGAACAGTTTGACTGACCGCAGGCCAAACTGAACGTGCTCGTTTTGCAAAATCCTTTGTGTGTGCACAACTCCAGGACACACACCCACACATACGACACCAATAAAGTTCCTCAAATCGTAAGATGTACGTTTCGACATGTCCTTTTATCCCAAAAATTTCCACTTTCGGCAAACCCGTCTCCTAAAAGGTTCCACCTATGTATATTACGAGTTATGTATATATAGATAGTAAGGTAAAATATATCTCTACAGGTAGTGGCGTATTCGCGACATAATGACACGGGTGGGCGACGCGGGGTCGATGAACCGCGATCCTCAGAATACCTCGGGGATCCTCTAATCATGGCTCTTTAAAATTCCTTTGTGCGTATGCAAAGAAGGATTCCAAAAGGCGATGAACTGCTTGTTGGGGATGCCAGCGTTTTGGTACGACAGATTCGCAATTTAAAAACATATAAAAACCTAACCTAACCCAGGTTTTTAGAGGAGTTAATCTGTCCTAAATTGAATTATCCAATTATGATTTGTCTTAACTTAAACAAACAACAATGTTAAAAAGATAAACTCCAATCAAAAAAAACCTTAGAAATCCGGGCACAATTCGTAGTCGTGTTTAATCTAAATCTATAAAACTCAAAGGGGATTGACTGACTGATTGACATCGCTCTGTTTGTATGTGTGTACTGATCTAAATGCGAGTCTAAACCACTGGACGGATCGGGTTGAAATTTGGCATGCATCTACTAGTTTAGTTCATATACCGTTTTAGGTCACTTTGCAGTAGCATACAGCAAGTTTTGACTCATAGAACAAGAAGAAGATGCTTGAAGCAACTGTCAACTCTGACCGCCACGTTGCATTCCGAATTCCAATTCTATTAATCGTTGGAACATAATTTCTAGAATATTATAAATGGGAAAGTATATTTGTTTGTCCTTCCTTCATGTCCTTCGACAAAGGCAATAAAAAACTTAAGGCCGGCAACGCACATGCAACCCTGATGTTGCGAGTGTCTATGGGCGGCGGTAGTTGCTGTCCATCAGGTAATCCGTTTGCTCGTTTGCCCCTTATTTTTATTGAAAAAAATACAACCAATCGACTTTGTTTCAGCATAAACTTAATTTAAACGGCAGAGATTTACATTGGCTATTTTTGTTCTTGGAAAATACATTGGTTCCAACCATATTCGTATTTTACACGATTTTAAAATTCCATGAGACCGAAGCCGCGGGCAAAAGCTAGTTTTGTAAAATATATAATGCGTCTCAAACGCACAAACTTATGCCTATAACCTAGTTTAAGAAAAATATACGGGCGGGGACACCATGTGTCGGGTCGCACACGTGTGGCAGTTAAATATAACCGGTGGTTCAACGCACCACGCGAGTTGCGACGTAACTTTAACCTACAACTATTCTTGGTCGGTTATAGAGAATTTCGTATATTCTTGTAGTCTCATCTTGTGCTAGTTCAAAATGGTTTTATGTTTTCGATTTACATCAATCGAATTTTAAGAATCATTTTTCACATATATCGAACATTTTTCTGAAAAATTTAGTTAAATGCTACGTTTTACGTTTATCTCGCTGTGTGTCGTTAGTACTTCATGTTTTGATTTTGGAACATTTTACCGGGTTCGAAGAACTGTATGACATCATCTTGAAGATATAGTTTTTATTTATTTACTATGCCAAAGAAATCTAACACTAAACTTGAATGTTGACCCATTCTTGAATGTTGGCACGCTGCCAGATAATTTGCTTATTATCATCTATAATATAAAATATGCATTTAGGAATCAACGTACAGCCTAAGCCACTGGTCGTGGAAAAATAAATTTTGGGGGGAGTGTTCTCCGTATGACGACGGTGACTGGTAAGATGGGTTTTTTGCGAAATTCGTAACCTAAGGGGGTAAAAAGGGGGATTAAAGTTTGGAGAACGCGATTCAGTGGTCCGATCTGGTCAAAAATTTGCAAAAACATTGTTTGATACATTTCATGGATGATTTAAGCCATTACAGTTCTTGGTATATCTAGTATTATCAATGCAGAAGTATGTCTGTTTCCCACCTCTTCACGTCCGAACCACGAATCGATTTTGCTGAAATTTTGTATGAATATACTATTTGAATTCCGGGGAAGGACAGAGGATGCTCTTTATCCCGAAAAAATGTACGATAAACAAATTTTGGCGCAACGGAGTTCTAGTTGAAAATAAATCAATTGTCAGAACCTAAACGTGATATATCCCTATGACCATATCCAACTGAGCCTAACAAGACATATACACGGAAACGTATGTATTATTATGTGTCAATTATTATTGATAATAATGCACACTAAATTTCCATTTAAGCCTATCATTAGATGATTTATGGTTTCGCCTTCCGCAAACAATAGCGTTACAATCGAAACGCATAAGTAATTGTTTAATTGTAAATCGTATTACCATTCTAAAGTAAGGCCAGTGAGTGAAGTCTGTTTCTTTGAATCCAAGAGGTATCAAAAGTTTTGGATTCAAAGTCTATTTGATGTTACCAATTAGTATAATGTTATAATAATGTTTATGCAATGTCAAACAAAAAATACTGATGCTCGCTTATCGCGCTATTTAAGGTTAGCCGCTGGAGTGAATTTGCTGAAGCTTGACATGGGTATACTTCGAATTTCGAGGACATAGGATATACATCTATATATTAATACGCGAGCGGAAAACTTTATGCTTCTTTTTACAAAAGACGCGTAGACGTAAAAGCATGAAATTTCTCCCAGTTATAGTTTGATATGGAGGTGGAGCGTGGAATACCAATATTTTTTAAAAATATGCTTTTATCTGACATATTTTTAAAAAACAAAACGCTACGCACAGCACAATATTTTGACATGACACGATAATCATACTCGAAAAATTTTTGACGTGTGTGTTTTTTTTATTTAATAAAATGTTACGGCCTGGTAACGAGACCGACAACCAAATTGAAGTCAGTGATGAAATTGAAAATAGATTATAGTTCCTCTACAGGATGGGCCTAAATATTTATGGTCGAAATTCGACTACAGGGCGACCACTAGTTGTTAAAAAAGTATGATACCTGTACTTGCCATCGCCCGTAAGCAATTTTCGGCGCAACTGCTGGCAACATCTACCGAATAAACAAATCGTTAGCGAGCACAATAAATCTTGATATTCGGAATATGATGGAATAGACGTTTACAAGAGAACGAAAGCGCTTGCCAAAACACATCCCAGACTGCACCTGTACGAGTTCCGTATACTGTTTCCTGATTCTATTTCTTCACTTTACGTGCTTACGCGTTTTGTTTTAAAAGAAACTAGATCCTACTTCATTCTTTTAGACGTATTAGTTACATACGCCCTTTGTATAGATAAATTATTTCGGTGCACCATGATGGTAGAATACATGCCACTGCGATGGTCTGAAGCCCATTTGTTTTTTATTATTTATGATCGACGTGGATTGTAATTATTTTTTTAATGATATTTAGGGGGCAAGCGAGCAGAAGAAAGCAACTGTCGTCGCCCATGGACACTTGCGACACCTTTAGATTCGCAAGTGCGTTGCCAAGGGATAAGGGATTAGGGAACTTGGGTCACCGGTAAACTCACTCACTGAACGAAACATAGCACAACGCCGTTTCACACCAGTTTTCTGTGAGGCCTTGGTATCATTTTGGTCGCCCGGCTCATTCGTGCGGAAGCATGGCTCTCCCAAGGCAATTGTAGACAGTGATGCGAATACGGTTATAAATGAAGGTCTTTGGTTAGGGAATGGAGAGCCTTTAGTTTAAAAGATTTCGTATTAATTATATAAGTATTTATTTACATTTTAATTTAATTTTAAGTCATTTAACTTGCCACTTGCTACAAAATATTGTGTTTACATGTAGTTAATAACTTAGTATTAAGTTAAAATTTAGTTACCTACTTATCTATTTCATACGTGTAAGCCCGACATTAAGCACACGTTTTCGTGCTATCAGTATAGATATACATATAATAAATATATTTTGTATCAGGTACAAAACGTGACTTCGTGGTCTGTATTGAATAAATTCATTCAGATAAAGTAATCTTATTAAGCATGACTTTAAAAATTGCATTGATACAGATATTTGAAAGCATTGAAAGCAATTTTTGCCTGTTGAAATATGTAAAATGTGTAAATTGAAAGTACCTAATATCTATGTAATAACATTTATGTTATACACATAAGTGTGTATAACATAAATGTTATTTAATATACACATAAGTGTGTATAACATAAATGTTATTTAATAATAACTAACATCAAACTTTTCATATATACAAATTCATTGGTTTTGTGTAGTAATTTTGCCGTTAGTATTTATCGGTGAGCCACGGCTGTGAAGTTAGCACGGGTTCCATAAAACTGAAGAGTTCTCCATTGTCTGTCGATACTCAGTCAGTTTATTGAATGTCTTGATGCAATCACTTTACACGGAAGAATAGCACCGCCACTAATGAAGGAAGTGACTTAATGGCGCATCTATAGTTTATTTTTGCAATACTGATAGCCTTTTTTTGTTTTCTTTATTTGTCTTTCTTTATTTTTTATAATTTTTATTTATAAATAAGTTACTTATTTACATTGACTTACAATTGCTTATGTATTTAAAAAAAATATTGTTAATTAAATTTGTTTTAAGACATAATATTGTTATTTTCCATCGTTTTGGTAAAAGGTGGACCCGTGCGAGTTTATTACGCTGGTTCTTCTCACCGGGTTAGTTCCCGAACCGGTGGTAGGCACCGTAGTATTGAAGTTCAGAAAGTGATTTTGAATAAAAAAGACAATGAAATGTCTTTCGTAAAGTGGCTTAGTTTTGTGATTTTAATTATTTTATTGACTACAGGAACCTTTTATATAAATAGATTAGAAAGATTTCGAAATCAATAAGTTAATGTTTTAGACGATCTGTAAATCTGTATAACATTGCACTGATAATATTTATTAATATAAACTATGAAACTTTAAAAATATTTTATTCCTTTAATTTTCCGAAATGTTTAGGAAAAATTGCGTAACACCGTCAAATTAAATTTCATAAGTGATTAAATTGAGAGCGAAATAGGACCCGTTCGTTTAATCACTTCATTTATTTTTAATTAGACTTTCATTTATATTCATTAGACTTCAATTTATTATCAATCATATTACATTTAAATAATACAAGTATTATGCTTGTGAAGGTCTACTTTAGTCTTTACCTATCCAGCTTCTAACACCTAGCTCTACATACTGTCTAGAACAGTGGTTCTTACCCTTTTGGTCCTGAGGAACCATTTTCGTTACGACGCTGACTTTTTAGTAGGTTTCATTAAGTTTCATTTAATTAAAGTATCTTTCAAGTTACTTACGTGTGGCATTTCAATACAAATAAATAATCATGTTCCTCAGAAACATCTGCTCGCGGACCACTTGAGGTCCGCGCACCTTAATGCTTTCATTTTTACTTATATACAACACAATACATAAAATTACAAGATGGTGCAAATCAATCTGTTCATGTGGGTGGGTCGTTTGTGGCTGGCATCTTACGGACCTCTACGGGTTAATTAAATTAAATTAGTCAGGCATGCAGGAATGGTATTTTATACAAATATTGAAAAAAAACTAGTTGTTTTCGTTTATTGAGGTTTTTCTATGATAAAATTGTCCTTAGATGGCCTTTTCCCAGACGCGAAGTTTTCTTATTACACGAAAATTGTGTAACGGTTAATTATGAAGAGATAACAGACAGATAGGACGTATGCATA
This sequence comes from Cyclargus thomasi, assembly GCA_026546445.1. Classification (NCBI taxonomy): domain Eukaryota; kingdom Metazoa; phylum Arthropoda; class Insecta; order Lepidoptera; family Lycaenidae; genus Cyclargus; species Cyclargus thomasi. Next base: position 4,525 of record JAOTAV010006835.1, on the reverse strand, counting down.
TTGCATAATAATATGTATATTAGTCTGTACTTGGTTCTTTTTTATCTTTCTTACTACTTAACACTAGAAATATACAGTAGCGTCTCACACAAAATGTTGATCATTTTATTACTAAGTAATACAGTTTAACCATTTTAGATAAAAGGAATCTTAAAATTTCATGACACTCAAATATGGACCTAGTACCTACACTAAAATTTAGTTCGACAATATCCTCAATTTATACATCTATACGAATAATATAAAACTAAAGTGTTTGTTTGTTTGAATGCGCTAATGGCCGGAATTGAAAAATTATTTTTGTCTTGGCTACTCCACTTATCGAGGGAGGCTTGTAGGCTATATAAAATCACGCTACTACCAATAGGTGCCGAGCAGTAATAAAAAATCGAGATAATTTATAAAGTGATATGCGGACGTAGTCGCGGCCAACAGCTAGTGACGTATGATTGTGATCGAGCCGACAACGCCAGGTGCTCACTGCCCAGTAGGTTAAAACGTTTAAAGCCCGATTCAAGATAAGGGTTCAACCTAATTATGACTTGCACAACTTGGCTTATACTTTAAACGACTAGTTGATGTATTAATTCGCCCCATTTGTTATTCGATTTATGTACAATGAAGTATTTTTCAAAGCGAAAGCGCTCAGCTATATAGCTCATAACAATATTGTTATCAGCACCTTATAAAATAGATACTAAATCTTGTTAGGTCTCATAAGTCCACGACAAAAAAAAACTGCAAACTAATGAATGAGAAAACGAACCTAATAAAGCTAATAAAAATATGCTCTATTTTTTGCGTTTTCACCCTCATAACCACCGACCTACTGAATTTTTTTGATTATTTCGAAGAAGTTTCTAGTTTCGAGATACATAACATAATGTTATCAACTTAAAACGTGCTCTAACCACAAACAATATCTAGCACATCTCAAGCGGCACGTGGGCTAAGATTCTGTATGGAAACGTAACACAAAGGCTAACCTTGCCGACAAGATGCGGAAACGTCTATCGACCGCTTTAAATATGTAAATTGTTATAAACGTCTCTTTGCACATGGTTTTATCCACTGACCTCTATTATATAAATATGCTGAAATGACAGCTCATTAGTGAGACAATTTGAAGCGCCCCTACTGGTCGGGAAAAGAACTAATTCTGACGTAATTTGCAAATAGCCGCTTTATCATGAATGCATTAAACATTTTTATCTATATATTTTGACTCATTGTCCCATCTGTGTCATTAGTTCCTTTCCCGCCCACCATTGCCATCAGCGCCAAAATGGTGCAAATCAAATCACCTTACCATGGCTAGGCTTTATGAGGACTCTACATAATCGGCGATGTTCGTTAATCGGCTCGATCATAGTGTATTGTGGATACGTATCGTTCGTAGTATCTTCGTTAACGAGTTAATCAAACGCGATGGTCGGCAAGCAGATAAGAGTATTTTTTTAAATGATATTTAGAGGGCAAGCGAGCAGACGGGTTACCTGATGGAGAGCAACTGCTGTCGGACATGGACAATCATGACATCTGAAGAGTCGCAAGTGGGTTGCCGGCCTTATGAGGGAATGGAGAAAGGGCTAGGGAAGTTGGGCCGGTAAATTCACTTACTGAACGAAATACAGCACAATACCGTTTCACTCCAGTTTTCTGTGAGGCCGTGGTATCACTCCGGTCGACGGGGCCCATTCATGCCGAAGCATGGCTCTCCCACGGTAAGAGTATGTCCTGAACTCATTTTATATAATCGTGCTCGCTTGCCTTCGTCATTAATGGACGATTATGAAGAGGAGCCAACTATTAAGAACGTTGGTCTGTAGTTATTAACGTATTTTTTGTAAGACTGGGAAGAAGTATTTTTTTACATTTTGGGGTCGAAAATAATCTAGGCTTATTTAGTAGTATTTAGTACCTACGCATTTCCTGGAACCAGTTTTTAACTATTCCTCTATATTATGGCATTTCTATGATTACAACATTAGAATCGGGGCAATGTCTTAACCTCACAAAACGGCCATGTTATTTCCATGGCCAAAACTCCGTCGACCTCAGACGAAGGAGTCCACGGAAACGGGTCTAGAGCAAATATGTGTGTACCGTGAATTTTTCGACGCAAACATTTCCGGCCAAACGCTTGCGCAACCGTTGTTTACTTTAGCAGACATTTTGTTAACGTGTTTTAATTTCGACGTCCAGCGAGTATCATCCGCATAAGTGTTCATATATAGAACAATCTTAAATATTGTTAAACTGGATGACGACTGCAACTCAATCGCGCCAAAATCCGTTTATTCGGGACTAGCTTTAAGCATAGGAGAATACATATGTATAAAAAAATGTGTCTTTAATCGGGACTTGAAGCATTTCAACACAGTAAAGAGATAACTAAAATAGAGTTATGCTTCAGCACGAATATGCCGGCTGGACCACGGCCTCACAGAAAACTGGTGTGAAACGCCGTTGTGCTGTGTTTTATTCAGTGAGTGAGTTTACCGGTGGCCCAACTTCCTTTATCCCTTATTTCTATTCCCTCATATAGGCCGGCAACGCACATGCGACTCTTCGGATGACTCGAGTGTCCATGGGCGACGCCAGTTGCTTTCCATCAGGTAATTCGGCTGCTCGCTTGCCCCCCAAATATAATTAAAAAAAGACATCTCTTCTCGTTGTATTATGCTGTTTAACAAGGATTACCAAGATGTTCTCGGCCTGCACAATCAACGTTAACGTGGTATAACACTAGAACTCTACATTATGCCTCTACGGTGTTGAGGTATAAGTAAACTAATTGTCTTCTAATAGGGATGTCGACAAGGTCAAAAATTTGCTAATTTTTAAAATAAAATTAAGATATAATAGTAAAAAAATATGTATCTTCCAAATTTCAGCCTAATAACTTTTTTATATTTTTTGTAATAAGCCTACTAAGTTGGGTAGGCAAGTCAAGTTTTTAGTATTGCATTTTTTCATATTTATATATCATTCGATAAATTAGATAATTAACAACAACTTTTGTTATGAAATCACTATCATAAAAGCAATATTTAACATAGTTATCGAAAAGAGTCTTCCCGCCGCCGTATCTAGGTATCGTTTTGTATGGAGCGTTTTAGGGAGGCAATTTTATGTGATTTTTAAATTGACATATCTTCGAGACAATTTAAGCTATCGGCGTCATTCTTTCATCAATATTTCTATTTTTGGACGTCTTTTTTAACCAATAATAATAAAAAAATAGTCGACTACCCTATTGTGCCTCCACCATTTTTCTTCACTTTAGTCTTTAAGCCCAATTTTTTTCGTATCAAGGGTGTTACATTCGTTACACCTTGATACGAATTAAGGTACTTACAACGAAGCCAGACTGACGTGGTGTTCATCTATAGATATATAAATATATAGCTAAAAAGCGATATTCTACAATCGTTATTCGTAACATGCGCGTTGCATACGTGATAATGTGGTGGTTTACTTTAATTATACCATACTCGAGCGGTACGTGATTTTATTTTAAAACAAGTATCGCAGTAACCGTACTCCACCGGTCTGATTCTGCTACTTTAATCCAGCTGTGGGGCTTACTTGTGATTTATGAAAGAAAGTAAAGTTCTGGGTCCTAAGTGTGGGACCGACAACCCCACTACTAAACAGAGGTCTTTTTTCTTTGGTTTCGGTAAAAAAACAAGAATGCTTTAATAAGTGAATTAACTACAAAATTCAGTACCCAAGTTTATTTTTGATATACAGAGATTTTACTCCTGAGTCCAAAATTAAAGTTCGATCTATTCCGAATCCTATTTAAAAGCTTTTAGTATTTTTATTTTTTAAATGTATGATTTTAATTATACTAATGCTGTATCCAATCCTTATCAAAGCCGTAACTTCGGTATAAATGGAACATTAGAATCGGGGTGCTGATATAAATTATTTCAACCTGAGTCGCGGTTTTATTCGCAAATTCTTTTCAAAGCTGTTATTAGCGTTATGTTAATAAGTAACAATACGGAAGAGTATAATTAGAATCCGCCGTGTTCGGTATACAATTTATATTTTATACATTATTCAAAGCTAATTCCACCTTTATTGTAAATGTTTGAGCTACATGAGAAAGGCGAACATAAAAATTACTTTTCATGAACTGTAAAAAGTAAAATAATATTTTTATTATTATAAGATCTGACCTGAACGACTAAAACGATTTATATACTATTAGAGAAGTTGGTTCAGTGCCATAATTAAGTTTAACCCATCCCATTATGCGTCGTCATACGTCTCTCTATCAATTTCGTCAATAGAATAGAATATACTTTGTGTTCAAAATATTGGACAATCATAAAATTACACTTATCAACAATTTCATATGAACACAAAGGCGGCTTTATTGCTTTGAAGCAATTTCTTCCAAGCAAGCTTATGCTTGACTGACCTACGCTATTTGGTCGTGTTGTGTGGTTTGATACAACATGACCAAATTAACATCCGACAGATCACAATAATATTATTACTTATTACCTCT
>JAOTAV010006824.1:0-29503 GCA_026546445.1 Cyclargus thomasi | reverse complement strand
GTTGTGAAACGGCGTTGTGCTGTGTTTCGTCCAGTAAGTAAGTTTACCTGTGGCCCAACTTCCCTAATCTCTATTCCTATTCCCAAGCGCGTGCGCTCCATACTGGCTAAAAAGCAGTTCGTTGCTTGCCATATGAAATTGGCGTCTTGTTAATAAATTTATAACTTGCTAATGTTTATTAAGTGTTCTTTGAAAAGATCTTACTACATTAGTTTTATGGAGTATACATTTTTTAGAGTATAATAAACATATTTTAAACTGCAAGTTAACATAATTTCAGCATTAAGCGGCCCGCCAGGTGTTATAATATTGTTTTATAATAATGTTATATTATTCATATTTCTATCTTCATCTAAAAATTCTTCTAGGTTAAAAATCATAAATTGTGTTGTAATAAAAATTATGAAATTTAATTTTTACAAGGCGCTGTGGTTTGAAATTCGACTCATTATTTGTATACTAGTACAGTGTTATTTTGAAAAGCTTTAGTCATCAAGCAGACATTGCTAAAACCGGATTTGTAGCATTCAAATTTAGATACGATCATTTTAATATCTCAATATCAATTATTGGATAATTTGATTATGTCGATATGATTAATTTTCCATCGATATTGTCATTTTGAGCCCATTGAGATAATCTCGTTCGGTTGAGATAACAAATGACGGCTTAAGGTGATGAAGTTAGAGAAGGGAGGGGTATTTCTCATATTTCGCGAGAAGGAATGTAGGTACATATTAAAATGTGATACGTATTACATTAAATTTGAGATTTTTTTAACGTCGCATTACATCGCGATGACAAGGGGTAGGGTTAAAATTCCACGGTTAAAATTCCATCCATAAATATATTTTTATACTTACATTAGTAAACAAGAACACAAGAGTCACCCTAGAATCTCAATTTTGAGCTCATGTGCCCGCGAAGCATAGGTTTTCATTTATATTACACGACAAAACGAACAAATAACAATAATAATTAAAGCCAGTGCAAAAAATGAGTACGCATTACTCATTTTTTGCACTGGTTTTACTTTACTATATTATATTTTAAAAAATCATCCATCACTATGTGTATAAATATTGTGTACCTAATATTATAATTCAATTTAGAATCTTCCCTAAAAATTCAACGCCATATCACATTTCGGTGTTAGCTGACGCTAAGCGGGAGAACTTTTGGGAAGTTTTTAATTGAAGTTCTGAGTAAATAACCCTTTTGCGGTAGCGATGTAAGCACTCCACATCAGGGTCAGAGGTTTCTAAACTTTAATGCCCCTCGAGACGATCATTTTCGAATGACGACTAGATCACGTGACTTTTTGTTCAAATATGCCAATCCCATACAAAAAGAAGCCAAGTGATTTTCGTAAAACATAATGGCTTGCCACTTGTCTAGGGGGCAGATCTACACGATAGCGTAAACTGTGCCCTAATCCATGTTCGTGGTGTTTATTTACGTGAAGTATGCTATGACAAGAATTAAATATTTATAGATACGTGGCATGGTTAACATATTATCTAAAGAGTTATAAAACTTATATTATTATTATTTCGGCTTAGCTGCGATGCCTGTTATGGAATGTTTATTCCCAAATTAGTAAAGTTTATGACTCGCTCCTCTTTAAAACCTAATAACATATCGTTTCAATTCTTCTTATGTGGCAAAAATGTTCGATAATAAATTTATATCTTACGAGTTTTTTAATATTTGTAAATATACAAGGAACATAATCAAAACCTATTATTTTTAAAGACAAGTTCTGCTAGATTAAAAATATAGTGAACATCATATAGCGGATCAGAAGCTAGTATTTATAACTTCATAAAACGTGCACCTGTGAAAAACAAACAACCGTTTTAAACAGCCCACTGGTCAATAATATCGATTTCTTTATTTCACACTAACCTACATTCCCCTTCCGTTCAAAAGCTCTACATTGTTATGTTAAAACATCACGTTACGTAAACAGCTGTAGTTGGAACACAAATGTATAACGGAGGAAATTGTTAGATAGCCAGTTGACGGACATACGTCATTTGGTCGGCATATGTCAATGTCATGTAAGTCGTGATCTGTCGGCTGAGTTTGACATAACCCGACCAAATTACTTAGATCCACGATTTGTATATTCCGTTTCAACTTCTCTGATTGTACATAGCTGACAACCTAATACTTTTATACTATACACATATTTAAGTTTTTTTATGTATTACACATGTTTAATATACATCCAAGACCCAGGAATATTGAAAAACTTTTGCTCCGTCGGTGGGATTAGAACCCACGACCCCCGGGTTAAGCTACCAACGCGCTTACCGACTGAGACATAGAGGTCGTCATGTACTTATAATTATTTATTGTTTTAAGTTAATTTACTCATGAGTTACTAATATAATTAAGTAATAAGTTTATTGTTTAATATATAACACATATGCATCTAATATTACTTAAAAAGTTCATGTCCTATTGTAAGTTTATTTTATTTATATTATAAGGGAATTTATTAAGCAGGAACTACAATTTTAATTAAATAAACAAATATTACAAATTAAAGTATTACTAGAGGTCGCCCTGTGGTCGAAATTCTACCATAAATATTAAAATTATAAGTTTTACTATTATAAAGCTGGTTTACCAAACTATGATCTACTTTCAATTCAATCACATACTTCAACTTCGCTTATAGGTGTCGCGTTACCAGGCTATTGAATTTTATAAAAAAAATCAGACTTGAACCATAAACAAAAGAGTATGATTGTCGGGTCATGACTCATGTCAAAATATTGAAGTGTGCGTAATGCAGTGTGCGTAGCATTTTATTTACTAAGAATATGCAAGATTAAATCATATTTTAAAATAATATTGGTATTCCATACTCTTCCTCCATGTCAACTTTAACTGGGAAAAATTTCATGCCTTTACATCTACGCGTCTTTCGTAAAAGGGTATACAACATTTTCCGCTCACGTATTAACATATAGATAAATTAAAACGATATATGAATACTGTTTCACCGCTTACATACCCACAACTTTTTGATAGATTCTCCATACAATATCTATATCATATAAAGTTGTGGATAGACTGCGGGCAATATGCCAATTTTGTAAGTCAAATTGATATACTGACGATAAACCCTATTATTGTACAATATTCGTATGATGTATCTTAAATGAATCGGGACTAAAGCTGACTTTTTATAGAATAGTATCCAAATTTTTAAAGTAAGTTTAAACGTTCAAAATCAGATATAGTTTAAGAGATTAGTCTTAAACTTATGGTTGAGATGGAGCCACTTACAGTAATTGTTTATAAACAGGCGGTTCCCGTATTTCACACAGAAGATAATTAGCGAGATAAGCCAAACGGTGTAACTGTAACAGCTAATCTGCGGATCTACGAGTGACTTATTAAGGTTTATTAATATGGTGTATTTGACTCCTCGACCCCGAAGGCAATATCGTGGCGCAGTAAATCTCTACAAAAAGTTGACTTTATGGCGGGGATCACGCGAGCTGACCCCTCGCCTTCCCTCAGACTGTAACAGGGTTAAGTAGGATTGATTTACCTTATACAGAACACTGCCGATACCGCAATAGTGAGAAACGGCCAGATTCAGGAACGGACAGTGTCGTAAGAGCTAAAGGTCTACACAAATCTAGTTTATTCAACGAGATTGACTCAAGATTGGGCCTAAACTGATATTACCAACTTTTATTCATTTTAAAATTTATAATACTTTTAATCCTTTCGAAATTATGTTTATAATTTACTGCATATTGAACGTGGCAGTCGGAACATAAAAAGAAATTGACTATAATAGGTGCGTCAAAGGCTCTAATACCGTTTCCACTACCCTTTGTCTCCGTAAATCACGGCTGACATAAAAAAAAACCCGGTCTAAAATTAAAAAGTTAATCAAGATTCAAAAACCAGACGAGCTTAAATATTACGGAGAATTAGGAGCGGTTGTGTATAGCCGGTGAACTAAACTGAGCCAAATTAAAATTATGCAAATGTTAGGTCCGCGATCGCGGGTGATGGATCGATCGCATTCATTTTCCCTTTCGTGAAGAGCTCCTCGTTTATAACAAATTGGTTTCATAATAGTTTCAACTTAAATGTTAATTTGTTACGTTTTTTGCCGTTAATTTTTTTAATGACATTTAGGGGGCAAGCGAGCAGACGGGTTACCTGATGGAAAGCAACTGCGTCGCCCATAGACACACGTAACATCCGTTGCAAAATCGTTGCCGGCCTTTTATAAGGGAATAGGGATAGGGAGGAACACAGCACAATGCCGTTTCACACCAGTTTTCTGTAAGGCCGCGGTATCACTCCGGTTGAGCCGGCTCCTTCGTGCTGAAGCATGGCTCTTCTACGGCAATGAGCATCCGCATTATGTACTTGAGATCGGAAAATGTCTCATTGGTACACGCCTCCACAGGAGTTTGAACCTGCACCCTCTCGAGTGCGAACCAAAGGTCTTACCCACTAGACTAAGCCATCTGCTCTTGATGTCTTTTAGCTTTAAGGTGTCTTTTCGAATCGTGCTTAGTTACGTTTGGATTGGGTATATTAAGATGCATCAAAGGATTTATGGGTACAGATTTTACTTGTTCTTGGTTGAGTTCCCTTATCCAGAAGCATTTAATATTTCATTGCTTACACTAATATAATAATACTGCCTACTTATTAAATGTTATTATCCCTTGTATAATCAGAGATGTTGAAAGAGACACAGATCTAAGTAATTTGTTCGGGTTATGTCAAACCCAGCCGGCAGATCAGGACTTACATGGAATTGACATATTCCGACCAAATGACGTAGGTCCGACAACTGACTCTCTTTCAATTCCCCCATTATACAAAATACTTGCAATACTATATTTCCGTACACAATAACTTTAATTACTTCGTAGCAGTGTTCAGAATGGACAATCGCCCATCAATTTCCACTGCTTTACTCGGCAAGGCGTTCGCGTGGCGCCAACGTAGGCTTACCATATTTATAAGCAAACAAACGGTACTCACATTTCCCTAACTCGTAAAGCAACATAAGACTTTTCGTATAGAGCATTCCGTATATATTTTGTTCGAAAAGTGGGTTTTTTTGTCTTTCTTTTAAGTCTTAACGAAGCAGTCAATCGACTCAATATTTGGCATAGCCTTAATTAAAGGGAAGTAACATGGCCTACTTAGAAAAATATCATATTTCCAAAATATTTTACGCGATTTTTAATTTTCACGCGAGCGAACCCGTGGGCAAAAGCTAGTTATTGTAATAATCAAATGTTCTTTCGACCTGAATCTGGAACAGAGTCGATATTACAACTGGTTACGTCGAGGCGCTTCTCTTGCGTCACACGTTCAATCAACACCCACAACTATAGGATCACATCTTTCTGTTTATATATGAGTAGACACATATTTTTTCATTCCGTACAGTCATCGAAACACTATCCTATGGAAGAGGAGGTAAGTCAAAAATATGGTTCCGCCAATTATCATACTTAGAGGCGTGCTCTTATTGGTTATCGCTCTAGATTAGTACAGTATTTAAAATGATAGGTAAGGATAATAGCATATTTTCGCCCAATTTCTGAGGTTTTCTTTGCAATTTGCAACATGCCTTTTGAACATTACGTGTTACAAAATATGTTAATTTCATATATTTTTTTACATTTTGTAAGATATTTGTGCCAAATTAAGGTAAATGGAGTATAGCTATATACTCGTACAAGTGGATTATTTTGAATTCGCTCAAGATTGGCGGTATGTTTCATTTACTCTCCGTCAAAAAATTAATAATTTCCATGCATAATGCGATTGTAAACAAAGTATTGTGCTGTCACTTTGTGGTTGAAAATCGCGGTTTGTATAATCATTTGATAGAGGGTTAATGAACCATACCGCCATATATACCATAAGAGTGATCGTTCTAGAGTATGGTATTTCGATGGCTGACTGAAGCTCGCATTAATTTGGCACACAATCAAATGCTACGGCCTGTTACACACAGTCAGCGTGTCACGAACTCGATATCATTAATTGTCTCCACTCATTGGGCGCTGAAATTAAAGGCAGGTGCACACATTCTATGTAATATGGTTTTGTACAATAGTAACTAATCCGTCTTTTAATGATAATTTGTTCCAAATAATAAAAACTCCCACATCGGTTTTGGTGATGGTGGCCGGTTTAATAGAAACCAGGCCTGCTACACAGGAGTAATGTTATAGTGCCCAAGTTTGTGCGCGGTACATAGTGGGACGGATAATCGACACTGCTGGCTGGCGAGAGATCAGGCGCAGGACCGACTTTTTACATGCCCATCCAACGCAAGGATCATCTTGTCAGACAATCAGGTGATCAGCCCTCATTATCTTCACCAAGCTTGGAAATAACAGGTTTCCAACGCGACTTCCGAGTCGAGCCGAACTCCTTACTACTACAAGCGTTGTTCCAAAGATAATTAAGTTCTAATATTATCAATTTAATTCTGATATTCCTTAAAAGTAAGCATAAAACTTCTGCTTAAACCATAAGTAGTTTATGTAACTAAAGTCCTTTACAAAGGCCGACATAATACGAGATCCCTATCCTATACGGATGCTCTGAATTTATTATTTATCTCATGCGATACGTATTCATTGAGCTACTTTCTCTAGTCACGTTTGGTGTACGGCACACGTTGTTACTTGTATCAAATTTAATTGGACCAATTTATTTTACATAACGTGACATATCCGTATGGAACTTTTCATCTACTTGTTGCCCCGAGATACGTTCGTAGACATACAATTATAGCTTACTGCTGCGTGAGTATAATTTATAGCTTAACACTTATGAGTCTGTAGGTCTGTACCTAAGTTAGAGAAGTTGAAACAGATACAGATCGGGGATCTAAGTAATTTGGTCACGCTATGTCAAAATCAGCCGACTGATCAAGACTTATATGGAGTTTACAAATTTAGGTCCAAATGATATAGGTCCGTCAACTGGCTCTGTTTCAATTTCCCCCATTATTAATATTATATATTTCAATCCCCCCTGACGCAAAAAAGGCTCTATGAGTTTGGCCTAATATTATGTGTATGTGTGTGACGTTATACCTTATGCAGGAATATAATGATTTTAATTCAGTTCTTTTTGTAGTAACGGGGAGTCACGTTATAATATTACGAGTATATGCAAGTTTTCCTAGACATGTCCCACGAAAATCGATTTAGCCATTTTAATCGCTAAATCGATTTTCGTGGTCGAATGTTTGCAAAAATGTGTCAGTTTGATTTATTCATAATTTTTGGTTATAAACACACTGCCGTGAAACGGCGTTGTGCTTGTTTTCTTCAGTAAGAAAGTTTACAGGTGACCCAACTCCCCTAATCTCCTATCCCTATTCCCATTCCCTCATAAAGGCCGGCAACGCACTTGCGACTTCTCAGATGCCACTTGTGTCCATGGGCGACGGCAGTTGCTGTCCATCACGTAACCAGTCAGCTCTCTTGCTTGCTTGTTTTTTATGACATTTAGGGAAATGTAACAAAAAGTTTTTTAACATATTTATACTAAACAGTGAAATATCGGTTACAATAATTCTAGCAACTAGTTACTAATTACATTCTATGTTAGGATATCTTACTGGAGCGCGTATGTTTTACTTAAATTAGTTCCTGTGAATGCAATACATTAATAAACCAAATCTTTAAGACACATTAATGGAACATATCTCGTATTACATTTGATTAATCGAATAAGGGATAATTTAAAACTAAATTGGTATCAATAAATCAAGCGCGATACAAGTTGGAGTCAAAATTTTCAATTATAGTCGCCATAACGACTATCAGCCGCGGGCACTTAGCAGTTTAAAGTTGACCTTCTATCTAGTCTCTACATACAGCGTGCGTGTATGTATTACGGGCATTTCTTCATCGCTTCGACCATCTTACATAAGAGTTTTAGAACCACTCCTAAGTTTTATATCTTTGTTCGTTAGAAACAATGACAACATTGTCCGTTTTGTATTTACATTTTTGCTTATCTATTGGGTAATCTAATTTACAGCAATTAAGTAACACAATGCATCTATGAGGAGAAACTTTTGTTCTTTATAACTGGACATGCTCAAACATAGATAAGATTGAGATTATAGAAATTCATAATCTCTTATATGCTTATTATTTAAATATTTTATTTTTTATCTTTAACAAGCTTTTATTAGACATACAATATTAAGATTCGTATTTTATTCTATGAAAGCTTTTAATTTGAATAATAATTTAAGTCAGTTGATATGCTATTTGTATACCAAATTTTCTCAAATGTCATTCAGTAGTTTTAGTGTGATAAGCGGAAAGACACCCGAAGATCCCAAACTTTCTCATTCATAATATTTTGTATAATGTTCTATTAAATAACGATGGCTGAAGCAGCTCTACTTCATGAATTTATAAATCAAAGTTAATTAAATTTTAAGCTATCGAATAAAGTTGAAACTTTATAATAAGCTCCGTACCATAATTTATGAAGTTTTCAAGAAACTGGAGGGCCTTTTTTCATATAAATTATGAATCCACTCGTTTTGTATCCTAATATCAATGTTGCAAGTTTGGTTAAGAAGATATCACTATGTAGCGGTAAGGCCGCCAAAATTTTAATGTCTTTGCCATGTCCTTGCTGTTTTTCTTTAAGTTATACATTTTGTGGAATGCAATAAAATATATTTATTATTATTATATTACAGTCACTCGCTTCAGTATGAAGTTGATTCAGCTGGGACACCATCGTTATTTGGTAAGGTTATTTCAGTTTAGTGTTAGACATGATTTTCTTGAAACAAACCAATCACATTTTGTAAGTGTGCCGACCTATGAGAATCAACTGCTCTGATACTACTGTTAGAGAATTTTGTTCAAGCTCTATCAGTCCAGAATTCTATTTTATTCTAGAAATATAATATTCTGGACAAACATCATTTGTCTCTACCTACTTATGAGCCAATTTCTCCGATGGTACAAAAAGCACATAATTGCACACAGTTCTCACTTATTCGAAGAGTACTCGTTCTCAACGCTGTCTTTGATTTGTTCAATTACTTGATGCTAACAAGATGCTCCGTACAATCTCCTCGTAATTGGTAGAATTTCACACATATGTCGGCTTTATTGTTGAAACAACAAAGCGTATTTTATCGTGCACTATTTTCGATGTAATTTTATCACCAGTAGCTACAATTTTGAGACGAGTGACACCGTTAGCGCATTAGATCACGTAGCTTCAGCAAAAAGTAGTCAATCACTCTTTTTCTTAAATGACTTGCACTCTAGTAAGCTTCCTATGTAGAATTCGAAGGAGAGAACAATTTTATCGCGGTATTAAGGTAGAAAATAGGCATTAATCATAAAGACAAGGCATTAATAATAAAATGAGCTGCCGTAAAGAAATATTTTGCTTTTATTTTTAAAGCAAAGCATTATACTTTAATGCCCATTATAACTCAGGCCGGTCAAAGTTTACTGCAGGCACTGTGGTATGTAAATTGTAATAAAATCGTTTATTCTCTATGACCGTAATTATTAGTCTTCAGCGGCTCCTGCGTTTAATCATTAAAGTGCCATTATTCCATAAAATTGTTTTTTTTACCATTTAAATAATGAATATATCAACGAACTTCTGTAGTGGTCATAATAATTTAGGTGTCAGATAAATCTGAAATATTTGACATAAAACCATTTTAACAAATTTCAAGTACAGCAATAAGACAATTCTATTCTGGCAATAACATACCTGCACTCTTTTCACATTATAAGATGACACCCGTTACTCGGTAAAGTGAAACTTGTCAGTGTTTTGGCACTGATATATTTAACGCTCGCACTAAAACAGAACGCACCTATAAAAGACCTGTGTGAACGTACTCCGATACTTCCAATCAATCATAGCGCAGTGGCTTTGGGCGGGTTTTTTTCGAACAAAACTAATAACATTTCCGCTTTTGGTTTTATTAAACATGATATTAGTATTAAGTAGTATATGTACCAAATGGTACAAAAGTTATATTGTTTGTGTTGTAAACATTTGAATGTGTAGGTATAGGAATGCCGTACACCAGCCACGGCATCCCACGCTACATAATAAAGGGGTATTATCCGCGTTTCCGGGTAGGTGTATGATGGTTGGAGCTCAGAAGGGATTAGTGATCGGTTTTATATCACCTAAGAGCTTTGAATCTTACTCTCATTTACATAATATCACTGACTGATATATTTTTAAAAGGGCTTTAATCCGTTGCTTAGGTGAGTTGTGGTGTAATTGTAGTATTGAGACAAATATTTTTGTAGGTTATAATGCAAAGAAATATACTCGAGAGGTACCTTATTAGATTTTGCTAGGGTCTAAGTTCCAAGTTATAAAGTAAAAAATGCAACAAAAGTATCATGTAACTTACAGTTAACGAAGGTAAAAAATAAAGTGCTGAGTTAATGTTACAACAAACTAACGTTATAATTAAAATAATAAACGCTGATTTATCGAACACTGTTTTTGTATACAATAATGTTTGATTGGATGATTGATGAAGTCGTTGAAGCGGAATGCGTGATCTTCATTACTGACGGCATTGTTCTCGAAAGATCCGTTTAGAATATACAAGAAATAGTACGGTGGTCGACAAATATCGTTGCGCTTGGGTCTTGTTGTCATAGCGATAAGAGCGCTACAGCACTCTCGTCGACGACCGTACACGGACATCGAAGAACCAAGTTAATGGGGGAGCCGGGATCGTTACGTCCGACTCATGTGTATTATTAAGCCTAAGAAGGAATGTGCCTGAACCTAGGTCACCGAGTAGCACGCGAGGCCATAATACAAGGAGTATTATGGCCTCGCACAAGGGGCAACAATTTTGACTGAAAAGTGATGCCTCGATTGCCTCACCTATTACAGCTGTAATAAATAATAATTGCAGATATGCTATAAATTTTATTCACATCCATGTTCTCGAGAATATAATTAGGTAGCTGTACATCTTGGGCTACAAAAAGTTTTGAAGCCAAAAGTTTCTTTCGATTTAATGTTTAGGAGATCAGAGCGAATCCATTTCGAAATATGAAATGAGAATATGTCTATGACTAGTTTCTCAAAGCTTATAGTTATATAGAGCGTCCGTAAGTTAGTGGGTAAGACCTTTGGTTCGCACTCAAGAGGGTGCAGGTTCTAACCGCGGTGGAGGCGTGTACCAATGAGACATTTTCCGATCTCAAGTACATATTGCCGTGGGAGAGCCATGCTTCGGCACGAAAGGGCCGGCTCGACCGGAGTGATACCACGGCCTTACAGAAAACTGGAGTGAAACGGCATCGTGGTGTTTTTCGTTCAGTGAGTGAGTTTACCGGTGGCCCAACTTCCCTAATCTCTTACTCTTCGGATGTTACGAGTGTCCATGTGCGACGGTAGTTGCTTTCGATCAGATAAAAAATGCTTTGGAAAAGAATATACTCGTAGTTTTCAAAGTACATAGGTTAAAAAAATCGTTGTCTCTGATACAATTCCGATCAACGCTACAGGCAGCCTGGACACACAAAAGCTCAAATAAAACGCCACTATATGATGTAAGCTGTAGATTTTATTTTGCTTTAGACCGATGTCATCAGATGAAATCCATTGCTTATGTTATTAAGCGGCATTTTATTTGATTTTTTATTTGTCGCGCCTGGTGGCAGCAAAGATTGAAATGTTAGCTTTAGCATACCATGTGCCAATACAAAAGTCAGGTTAATATTGAACCAAATATTTTCCTTGTTGCATTATACAGCGTGCTCGTTGTTAGCAACGTTTTCTGCAGTGTGCCAGGTGTGAACTCAATTTGTTATTATTCAAATTATACAATGTGTTATATTAAAAATATTACATTATTTTTGTTATGGTTCATTTATCATATATAGAATACATTTTAAATATTAATTTTCATAAATCAATATTTTACGATTCAATTGAAATTGAATTTATATGAAACATAACATTTTTGGTACTATTCAATATTTTATATTATATAAGCTTGTGTACAAGCTCGAACTTAAGTCACATAAAATTTCCTTATTTTAATTTTTTAAGGTACATTTTTTAAAGCTATCTTAGAAGTACTTGTATGTAAAGCAGGACTAAATTGGGGAAAGGACCTGTTTCACCACTCATAAGTGTCCGACAGGCGTTCCACAACTTATTTTTTAGGTCCTCAATATTCAGCCCCTATACATTACTGATGTAAAGTGTCGAATAGTTTATCCGCAACTTTTTTCGACAGATGTTGTATAAAGAATCTGTCAAAAAAGTTGTGGATAGCCCTTAATTTGTTAGCAAGCGATAAAAATGGCTCTAAAAATGTATTTTATTACGTTATTGTAGCTTTTTACAATAGCATTAAAAACTTGCTGCGTTTTATATAAGAATGTAACTTCAACGATTGTTTGTATAATAAAGAAATGCTAGTCATAGCCTCACAGGTCGGATATCGATAGTCATCTCTGACCCCTGTCTTCGACGTTCATGGAGATGCGTCGCCTCGTTATTTCGGTACTTGAGAACTTATTGTAAGTGCATTGACCGCACATATACATTTTTAAGTTAAATTCAAATATATAAAATTGAATACATATACAATGGATCCCTTAAATCTTAGAGCTATCTGTAGAGGCTTGTAATTGGTTTTTTTTCTTAAGGTTTTTAATATAGCAAGCTGTAAGCCACCCAAACATTAAAACATAAAATCAATAAACTGCGCTACGTTATAAGTTGTTTATATTCAACTTTGAAATATAAAGGTATAAATAGTTGAGACCAGTGACAAAACAGAGGAAGCTAGAGTAATAATGGCTCTTCAGCTTGATCGAAGCTTAGAGACAAGGGCATACTAAAATAAATACATATTACAAACGATAATGCTGATTAACGATTTGCGATAATCACCGATCGTGTAGTTGTAAAGTTTGGATTTTATATACACGACGATTATATTATTGTGTTTGCAGAATCAAAGGTTTGAAAGTTTCCAGTGACTAGCAAGCAACGCTAAACTCCAAAAACCAAATTGAGATCCAAATCTTCAGGTTTGTAATTTTGATTATCACTAATTTAACTTTTTATAACAATTCGCTCCTTTGTCCAACACTCTACTTCCTCTGATGAATAATACGTTATGAAAGAAATAACAAAAGGTGTCCCTGGAGTCGCTGAAAGTTTTGTAAGTGGCATCCCTTGTAGTAATATATCATAACTTTTATATTGTAACGTGTGCTGACGTTGCACCTGCTGTGGAACTTCTGGATCGGATATATTGTGACAACCATCAGTTACCTTCACGCTCCTTTATTACCAACTTTGTTCTCAGTTCTGAAGTATATTGTGTTGGGCGCATAAAATGAAATATGAATTGGTTATTTCGCCCAGAAACACGATGCCAGTTTATCAAGCCAGGACTGCCAACCTGTGTCAGTGAGCTGCCAAGCTAGTATTTCTAGAGCATCCGTAGCCTAGTGGATAAGGCCTTTGGTTCGCAATCTAGAGGCTGCAGGTTCGAACCCCGGTGGAGGCGTGTACCAACGAGACATATTATGATCTAAAGTATCCCTATTCCCATTCGATCATAAAAAGGCTGGCAATGCACTTGCAACTCTTCGGATGTCACAAATGTCCCTAGGCGACGGCAGCTGCTTTCCATCAGGTAATCCGTCTGCTCACTTGCCCCCAAAATATCAATAAAAAGCTATATCGTGTCTTGGGTATGAGCGCGGCGTGGCGTGGGAGGGTTACCATGGTTACGGCCGTGCTACTCTGTCAGTTGGCTGTCAACGCTAACGGCGGTACCCGTCCCCCGCTCCGCCCCACGTTCCCATGGCGTGATGCAGCGGTTGTGGTCAAGCTAGTATGAAGTACGATAATATTTCAAAATTATATTTTGTCAAAACAGTCTGATCTGAATGTTCTATAATATTAATCCTTCCTGCTTTTATCAAGAATATTTTTGAGGGGGAAAAAATCCACATATCTTAATTTCTGGGAGGATTCATTAAAAATAATCTTTCTAAGAACTCGCGGACGATATCCTCAGAGAAATTTCTTTAATGAAATAACTAGATTAAGTTCATTCAGACTGTGACATATTGCAGGGTTTCCTTTGAAGATAAGAAAACGACTGCATACTATTTATTAATAACTAGCATCTACTTTCTGCTTTGTTCGCGTAAAAAAATTTGCCCCACGAGAACATTTAACGAGTACAAAAAGTGTTATAATATTGTCTAAGACAGCATACATCAAATTTCATCAAAATCTGTTAAGTAGTTTCAGTGCTATTTTCTGACATAAAGCAAAGCATACATTTATTATATCTTTTACATTTACATTTATTATATCAAGATTATGTATATATTAATACGCGAACGGAAAACTTTGTACCCCTTCTTACGAAAGACGCATTGATATAAAAACATGATTTTTTTCCCAGTTGCAGTTGATATGGAGGAGGAACGTGCAATACCGATTTCATTTTAAAATATGCTTTAATCTTGCGTATTTTTAAAAAATAAAACGCTACGCACAATACGCACACTGCAACATTTTGACATGACAAGATACACGAAATTATTCTTCTTTGTTTATGGTTCAAGTCTGTGATTTCTTTATCTGTAATGTCTTGGTAGTTATACCTTTGTGTCAAATTGATGTCTGTGATTGAATTGAGAAATATTCATGGTCGAATTTCGACCACAGGGCGACCTCTATTAATATAAATCAGGGTTTCTGTTAAATAGTTTACTAACTTTATAAATGTGAAGCGGTTGTAAAAATTATCAACAAGTACTATTTATTGTATTGGGCAATGAATGATTAATTTGTTTGTTATTGGTAAGTTTTGATTATGTACAACGGCCATAAATATTGTTAGACATCGCCAGCTGTCGTCGTAACGTACAATCAACGTAGAGCGATTGCTCGGGGCTTTGTTATTCGACCATATCCTTATTTATCATGTTCTTTGATTATTTTATTAACAGACAAAATGACAAGGTGAACTTCATATCCTTTCTAAGATAAACCTTCGCTAAACCTCTGCGAATATAGCAAGACGACAATAAGATTAAATTATTTGGCTCAGCCGCTCTCGTTGTTTAGCGAAATTTATAAAACTACAAAAGAAATATAATATAAATAGCGTTGATACCTGTATTAACTTTACAATTTATAGTATCTTAACTATTATTGTATTATATAATATTATTGTTTCCATGAACAGTAGCTCTACCACGAGTTTTGTAATAAAAGTATTTATTGATACTCGATACCGACAACGTAATTTTCTAGTTTGACAAATTTAAAAGCGCCTCTAGTGGTCACTTGCGGAATTAAAATTTACATGTTAAAAATGTACGTAGCAGTAGTTATACTATTTATATGTAACTAGCTGTGCCCCGAGGTGCTACCCGCGTAAAAAGTAGCCTATGTTTTATCCAGAATTATCAGCTACATGCTAAATTTTATTGAAACTGAGGTAAATATCCTTTAAATTCATGATAAAGTTACAAGTAGGTCAAATTTACCTGTCGATGTGATGTCTTTCAACGCTGATAAGTATTACAGGATATTATTTAAATTAAGGTATACATAGCTCGCAACCAAACTCTTTATAACTTTTTTTTATACTGGCTACCTGATGGAAAGCAACTGCCGTCGCACATGGACACTTATGACATACGAAAAGTCACAAGTGCCAGCCTAATGGGAATAGGGATAGGGGATTAGGAAAGTTTGGCCACCGGTAAACTCACTTACTTAACAAACGCCGTTTAACACCAGTTCTCTGTGAGGCCGTGGTATTATTCCGGTCGAGCAATTGTTACATATTTTACAAAAAACCAACATAAACTTTACGATCGTTTGCCATTTCCTCTTAGTTGTTAGTGTTCTCTTTTAGAAGTTATTTGATAGCGAAGACTAATGTGAAATGAAACAAGGCTTGTTCGCTCTGATTTATTAACGTTATGCACACATAGATCAATGCACTTGTAATCATTAGCATGTGCGAGTGCTGTAGTAATTAGCATAGCGTCTATTTGTCTAAGTGTGCGTGTTCGTTGTTGAACTTTAATTAATGTTTTTACAATAGGGGAAGGGTAATGGTAAACCCAAATCTATCAGTATTTAGAACCGTACGAATCGAAGTAATTTCCTCTTTGAATTAGACAGCAAACGATGCGCACGAATTGGACGATTTCATGACGTTTCCAAAACTTACATTTTAACAAGATGCTATCTTTCCGTCCATTGTAATTTGTGTCATATTGAAGTTACCTGGAAAGAAATGAAAAATGTTAGTTACAAATCACATTTTATGAAAAAAATAACTTGCAATTAAAACCATTTATTTCATCCTTAATTACAAAATGACATTTGTTTATTTCATTAAATCACCAATTATTGTCGATAAATGTTTATCTATCGAATTAGCATATTAAAATACTTTTATTTTCAAAGCTATTGTAGACAAGATATTGTTATTTAGAACCATAGCCTATGGGTTATCCACAAAGTATGTCACACCAAAGAACCCCTCCTTTGGTGGGGGGTACATACATGGGGGGGAGGAGGTCGACCGAATATACATTGTTTAACAAGAAAGACTGTGCTATGTTTTGTCACATTTTAAAATAAACTGTAGAGCAAAATTAAAAGTACTGAAGTTGTTTTCAGATTGAGATATAAAATTGCTTATTTGTGACGTGAATTTACCAAATTAACCAACTGTACCAGGAAAGAGGGGGATCATGAAAATGTTATGACGTAGTTTATGAATGGCCCCTCAGTATCACAACATAATATGCTCGTTGCGTATGCGATGAGATTTAAAATTATAATTTATGGCTTATTCGAGTGTTGAAAGAGGTCCGGAGAGGCGTGGGCGGGACTCGCTACATAACCTTTTGAATCTCGCTTTGTCTATGATATAACATAGCCGATGTATATATAAATTAAGCTCCTTTTAAAAGCTGATAACCCTTGTAAAATTAGGCATATGCACCCTATTTGTATTTGCCGTTACCATGCTTTCAGTATGATGGTAGAATTTTAAAAGTCAAGTTATATTTTATAACTACAAGAACAATTGACAAGAACCAAGCTCACTGTATTTAGTTATGTGCTCATAATTTTCCATACAAACACACTAATTTTAGTGTCACTTTGAAGTTCCATACATTTAAAAGCACAATGGATCAATTAAAACCTTCGTCTCTGAAGTTACTTCTTAAGGGCCGTCGTCGTTAATTTCTAATGATTATTTTAACACCTCGCGTTTCCCAAGCAGTGTGAAGTATTGTCATTCATTTCCTTAATGTCCTACAGACAAGGTGCTCTTACGGACGTTGTTTTATGACGGATATTCTACTGAAATAGTTCTTATGTCTACGGCTAAGAGATCATGAAAGAGGTAAATTAAGTTTGAACAGTTTGTAACATAATCGTTAAAAGCCGTAGGCGTCCTATGACTATTGAAAGCGTTGTCATCTATTAAACTGTACTAAGATCTATTCTAAAACTTAAATACGAGCGTACCATTTTGTATGGGAATTGGAAATTCGTATAAAATATAGATGATGTTTATCAAGCACAAATAGGATGTGAAAAGGTTATCGGGTGCATTTGTTTTGTTTTCTATTGTCACAAAATCCGTGTGATGATTTATTTTGTATCACAAATCATTTTGAGTTGATTTTACCACAAAAAATTGTTACTTTTCAAGTTTATATTTTAACAAATTATTGTTTCATACAGTCTTAATAGCAAAAACACAAACATTTAATATAATATAACGTCACTTATTCGCAGTAACAGTATATTTTGTGACTAAATTGGCAGATGTTTTAGTATTGTACTGTACCAATTTTTTCTTCCGTTAATAAGCTCATAGCAAAAACTTCTGATATTAATTTGATAAACAAAGTCAATTTGTATTGTAATCGAATGTATTGATATAAAAACAACAAAGAACACCTGCTAACAAGATAATAACGGTGCACGAGAAAAACCGAGCGGTCATTGTGGTTTCGGCAAGCAGTCACGAGTACTGCATCAGATAAGCGAACAAAAATATCGACTAAAATATCGACTCGATGGTGAGATCCTAGTCGTGATCGATAGAGGAACGAAGTGTCACGCGCGGGGTCAGTGACCGCGGGTCAGGGTCGGCCTGCGAATATCGGTTCCCGACGGATACGAACCCTGGAACCACTTCATTGTTATTCCCGGTTCTCGGGAACCGCGCCTGTCCGCGCCGAGAGTCGAGACACGTGTACTTTGAATCATAACGCATTCAAAGTTGTCACTTCCCGTTGCAACGTTGCTTAAGATGTTTATATAACAATGGTGTATGTCCCTTCAAATTTCATTAAATTCAATTTCCATCCATTGATGAAAGAGAGGGTTTTAATGAATACCTCTGAAACAAAATGTAATTTAAAAAATTTTAACATTTTCCTGATCTTTTTAAAAATTTGGGATGGGAAAAATCTAAGACAAATCTGTACTTAATTTTTTTCAGAACTTTTAAGACATAGCACTACTATGGACAAGCAGCGGCTAGTCAAAAGGAGTGATACCGCGGCCTCACAGAAAACTGACGTGAAACGGTGTTGTGCTGTGTTTCCTTCAGTGAGTGAGTTTACCGGTGGCCAACTTTCTTAATCCCCTATCCCTATTCCCTCATAAAGGCTGGCAACGCACTTGTGACTCTTTGGATGTTACGTGGTGAGTGTGCATGGGCGACGGCGGTTGCTTTCCATCAGGTAATCCGTCTGCTCACTTGCCCCCTAAAATATATTTTAAAAAAATCTCTCTTTCAACAACTTGCTTAACAATAAGACTTCGAAAGACAAACACAGTCGCGTGCTAAACTTAGTCGTACACATTGCAATTTATTTCACTTTACACACGTGCGCTATGCTTATAAATTATTGGGTCCGTTATAGGAAAACGTGTTCGAATGTATTGCATTACTTTTACCGAACTATTAAATGTAGCTGAAACTATCACATAAAACACTCATAGAAGTAAACTATTTAACGGCCGCTTAAAATTTATAGGGAGTACTGTATGTATTACGAAGTTGTTAAGAGTAGTTAATGCTAACAATTAACTTAAGTTTATTATTGTTTAAGTTAAGGTAATGTAGGTGCCGCTAAAATCAATATTTTAGTGTTTTACCCGACTGCGCCAGAAGGAGGGTTATGATTTTCGAGAGTGTGTATATATGTATGTATCTTATTTTGTATCTTAACAATTGTTTATGATATAGTGCTATTTTGGACATTATTGTAAATATTTTGTTAAAAAACGTTGCACGCTCTCAGAATGTTGCATCCACTCATATTATTGTTACACCTCTTTGTATCACATTTCATGTAATCAATATTATTATGTATGAATGTATGTATGTATGTATAGCTGTTTGGCACGCTCTACAGCCTAAACTTGATGGATTTTAACGTATAAGGTATCGTTAGACTTGTTTTGATAGCACAAGTGACACTGGGTTTATAAAAAATTAAAAATAAAAATGGCGGATTTGAACTCAAAATTGTGAGATTTCATTTTTTTTTCAAATTGTTAGGGTATCAAAATAAAGAGTTTAAAACAGCTATTCTAGAAATATACATAGCCTGCTGTTTAAATTGCAAGGCTTTCTACGGTCGGGTTTTCTTGTTTTGGACATATAGCTTGTTTCTATAGCGTTTTGGTAACAATAGCTTCTTACAAAATTATTCGTTTCTGTTTCGCCACTTCCCGTATAGGTTTTCCGTACGACTTATCTGACAGAGGAAGTATGGAGTATCTGTCTAAAAAGTTGTGGTGACACATATCAGAAAGTGACAACCTTAAAGCGCCTGTTTCACCGTTTACTAGTAAGTGATAGTTTATTCGAACTTTTTTGAAAGATATTGTATGAGAAATCTGACAAAAACGTTGTGGATAGCCTATAAGAAACTTTATCAGCGCTGAAACAGGCCTTTAGAACCCTATTTTAGTTGCTTACTAGAAACTAGAAACCAATTTATTTTAGAAAACACATTAAATGCGTAAGTAGAAAACCGTTCGTTCGTAATATTTCTCGCTTCTGACACGTGATATTTAGTATTTAATTTATGAAAGTGGCAGTAAAATTTTAATGGCCGTTTCTTTGTTACAAAATTAAGTTGGTAAATCAATAAATTACTTAATGACATATTCATGAGAACGTATTCCCAATGGTGCTACTGATTTTAGTTTTAATTAACTCGAAATTCCACTACAGAAAGGTGAATATTTTTCGATTAAAATCTTAAAATCCTGAATAAATTGAAATCTATGAAGAAATTAATTGGTTGCTTTAAAAAGATACACACAGGACACTGCATAGTTTAATAAACATTTGCTATCAGAGCAATAAAATAGTTTTTTATTTAATTAAATCAAGATGCAAACAACGAAAAATGACACATCATCTTTGGACACAACAACATCAGAAGATCGAGATCTCGAATGAAGGATCAGTAGAGAGCAAAAAATTGAGAAAATGTTTTTCCGAAAGTTAAACAGGTGCAGTTGTTCACGTATTATTAAGCAATAGCGTGATGTAGACGACGTATTAGTAAAAAACCAAAACAGGTATTACATAATATGTGAAAATTTAGGTTTTCCAGCTATAACCCTTCTTAAGATACAGTCTAGAGACGGACAGATGGACAAACTGACAGACGGACAGACATCGAAGTATTAGGGTCCCGTTTTTACCCCTTCGGGTACGGAACCCTATAAATTAAAATTTGCTTGATAGTTGTGGCGTGATTGACGGACAAATATCCAAACAAACAAAGGTGTTGATAGTATTGACTAACGTAGGTATTGGACGACATTATGCTGGCTGCAGCTATATGTCTGAGCATGTGGCGATAGGTCTGAATCAATAACAATTAACTGATTATGGATCCGGCCCACCTGTGCCGTTCGATTAGCCACGTGACGTGCACGTGACTAATGGCCGCTTGCCCGTTATTGAATAAAGCTGAAACTCTGAAATTTCGTACCTACATATGATTCTGCCTTTAGTAACATAAAGGTAGATTTACACTAAGTCAGCCGAGGGCCGAGTCAGTGCTGAGTGCTGACCTGGCACTGCTGCCGTGTAAATTGATGTCAAGTCAATACGGTACTGTTGCCTCGACAACTGACGAACTTCTGTTGAGTCAGTTTTCAATGCCTGCAGTGACGTCAGTAACTGAGTCTATAAACTACCTTTTTATTTGGTTAAAATCTTATTACAGAAACTTTACATACAATTGAAGACATAAGTGGAAGAAGCGGATGAGTAACATCTTGCAGCCTACAAAATTTTATAGAAAAAATGAGTATTTTTTCTATAAAATTTTGATAAATCTTGTAACTTATCCACTTCATTCTCTAGCTAGTGTAGCAACACATCAAACCCACATTATTTTAATTCAAAATAGTTTTTCGAGTCTTGAAGCGTCCATTTAAACAAAAATCCGGCTATTTTTTTTTATGTTAGTCATCTGCTTCTTCCACTTATGTCTTCAATTCTAATCTTTAATTAATACAAATCAGAAAATTCGAGAATATGCTGATAAAGATGGTGAAATAAGATTTGTAATGAGGCAGAATAGATTTCCTTCCAAAAATAGGTGGTCCCCGCGTCAATCAAATTCTGCATGATGAAGGCAACAACTAACGTTCCTTCGTTAGACGTTACCAAAGACTTCACTAATAAAATTATGCATCTAACTAGATCTTAAGAATAAAATACTCTAGTTACAAGATAAATTTTAAGCGCAAACACGACCTTTCGTTGGAAAATTTGTATCGCGTCTCCAAAGATTTGTTCGCTGTCAAGCCGCGAGGTGAACTTGAACATAATTTTCCAGCCAACAGTATCAAATCACCATAAACCTATCTCCGCTCGATATGGACTATACCCCATAACGGACTGAAGCCACAGTATAAATATCACACAGTATAGAAAATTTATTGCGTCCTTGAAATCAATTCAGCTCTACATGAAGCTCAGTTTGACGCTCCTGCGACGTTAACTTCATTCCTTTCGTACATAAAGCTATCTGAAATCGCTCTAATGTGTGCCTGCCCTCAATTAGGGCGGTTCAAGTATAAAGATGGTCTACTGTATATACTTTAGATTTTGGTATAGTTCCATGCCGAATGACGTATCGAGAATTTACGCCCTGACCTTTGGGACTGTTTTGGTATTTAGTTTAAATATAGCACTATACGAGCATTGGTGTCAAAGGTAATAATCACATTGTTGTGGCCTGTCGTTTTTAACCGACTTTCAAAAAAGGAGGTAGTTTTTCAATTCTACCGTATAAATGTTTGACCAGTGACTCCTCCGTTTGTGGACCGATTTCGAAATTTTTTTGTTCCATGTATTATTGATCGATGTATGTTTTTCTTGTTCGTAGATGACGGATAAAACAATACATAAGGGAAAATAAAATACGCTATAGAATCATGATATCGTCTGGTTTTTGCGAATTTTTTATCTCAAATCTTGATTACACTAATCGAATGAGGAGCTTAGGCGGTACGGTACGGTAAAATAATAAAATTTATACCCACACATGACACAAATAGACACGTAGACTGCCAAATCATAGCCTTATTCCGGAAAAAAATACAGCGAGTATGGAACATTACAAAATTAAAAAAGCGGTAAAATAAGCGTGTGTGTACAATTAATATTTTTACAAAATTATCAATGACCCTAAATGTCTAAAAAACAGTGATACAACACAAATCGACAAAAAAGTTGTCTGTCTGTTTGTTTGTTTTTACGCGCTAATCTCCAGAACAACTGTACAGATTTGAATGAATCTTTTTTTGTTTAGTAGCTATTAAGTCTAGGCAACATATAGGACTTATATCAAGGGAAATGTACGGATCCCGTGATATATAAATTTTCGTGCAAAGAAGTTGCGGGTACCAACTAGTAGAAAATAAATAGACCGTACGTCTTATTGTAACTGTTAATGGTTTCAATACCGCAGCGAGAACGTGTCGACGCGGGAAATTAAGATAACGATCATAACATTACCGAGGCGAAGGAGATGATGTTTTTAATTAAACTTAAAAATTATACCACGAGGTGTGAGTTATAACTTGATTGTATGTAAATACACCGCTTTTATTGACTTTGTTAGT
This sequence comes from Cyclargus thomasi, assembly GCA_026546445.1. Lineage (NCBI taxonomy): Eukaryota > Metazoa > Arthropoda > Insecta > Lepidoptera > Lycaenidae > Cyclargus > Cyclargus thomasi. The sequence goes on along the minus strand of JAOTAV010006824.1, from coordinate 6,238 downwards.
GGTATTACTGTATGCCAAGCTATGTATATTATGTAGACTCTATATTTCTAGTAATAATAATAATATTTAAAGACCGTCGACGCTTCTTACCTTATCAGTCAGGTCCCGTGTTGGGTACCCTAGAGACTATATTATTACTGGTACATACAGACAACGGAAATATATTTAATACATTTATTCTATTTATTATATGATACACATATTCACCCGACTGCGTCAAAAGGAGGGTTATGTTTTCCGAAAGTATTTATATAATCTCGGAAAACATAACCCTCCTTCTGTATGTGTGTATGAGTAATCTTTTTGCACGCTCTGCAGCCTAAACGGCTTGATGGATTTTGATGTACGTGGTATCGTTAGATTCGCCTTGATAGCGCAGGTGACAGGTGGGTACATTAAAACATAATAAAAACCTATAGGTTATTAGTGGATATTCACGTATATAAACCATTTGCTTTTATTCAAACCGATGGGAAATATTACATAGCCAGATCTAAGTGAGTTAGTATTCCGACATAATGACGTCGGTCCGTCAACTTGCTGGGAATAGATATCCTCGATGGTGCTTAACGCAATTTTATAATTTAACCGATTCGATAAACAACTAGATAGTTCACGTAAAGATCTCATCGTAATTTAATAACAGCTCCTATTACGGACACAGGTTAGCCGGTAGACTCTGAGGTAACACAGGTCTTGTCAAAGCAGGCTGCTATAAATTAATAATACACGGCTGATGTATAGCCACCGTGTTAGTGTGTACTTTATATTATTATACTTTGTACTAGGGCATCGAGAACCGCTTCTGTATCAAGGAACCGGGATTTTAAGTACCAAACTATGCTGGTACCGGAAATTCCCGGGATTTTCAGAACTTTTTATTATTTGTTCACTATGATAACTATATATTGATTTACATAACAAAGGTAACTACAAATTAGAATCATCAAAAAAAGCCTGTTTCAACCAACTAACAATAACACTAGGCAACAATAATGAAATTATTTTTTCACTCAACATTTAGTATGTAATTTTGACCTTATAAAACTATTACTATAGCATTTGAAGTAGTAGTGAATTTTCAATTTTCATAAAATTTGTGTCAAAGAGTGACATTATTTTTTATTACAAATTGAAAAAAATATTTTTTTGGACAATTGGCTTTCCTCCGGGAAACCGGGAATTCCCGGGTTTTCGATACCAGGATTTCCCGGTTCTATACATTATTTTGTACTATACCCGCGAACCCTACCGTCACTATATTCCTTCCTCAATAAATTTAAAACTACATGTTTAAATCGCTATAAAATTTTCATTATAAAATCTATTTGCCGTAAATCTGCACTAAATTAGACGGGCTAATCATTTTTAAGTGACTAATACAAGATAGGTCTTAGATTGAAGCAATTTTCTGTTATACAAGTAATTTAAAATTGTATTCGTCAAATATAATTTCCGAAATTTCTACGAAAATTTTCCGAAGTTACTATAAATAAAACAACAACAATATGATACTATACTTTGATTAGTGTCTACAGTCTTGCTAGCGAAAACATTGTATCAACTTCAAAATTTTTACAATGACATATCCAAAGGATATGATATTTTTGGAAACATTGAAAGGGTCATGCCTTCCCCGGGCCTTAAAATATTTCCATACCAAATATTATTATAGGTATGAATAAGAGGGATACATAAAATGTATAAAATACAAATACAAAATCTCTCGGAACACGTGCTTTACCTTATTCATAAGGTAAGCGGGCACAATGTTTCATAGATAGGGTCGTGATAAATGCATTCATATGCTCGAAGATTATTCAATTATCAACGAGCCATTGAAAAGTTTACCTCAATTAATTTCCTTAATTAAAACTTGTTAACGCAGTATGCGGCCGGCTGACAGATGTACTTGCCTGATTGTGGACATTTTTAATCTCGGCTTTCTATTCCAATGATAGCAGATTTGTCATTTGCTTGTTTAACTTACAGTAATATATCTCTCTATATATATTTATACGCGAGCGGAAAACATTGTACCCCTTTTTATGAAAGACGCATCTAGGCGTCTTTAAAGTCATGAAATTTCTCCCAGTTGCAGTCGATATGGAGGAGGAGCGTGTAATAGTAATATTATTTTAAAATATGCTTTAATATTGCTTATTTTCAATTAATAATACGCTACGCACACTACGCACACTACAATGTTTTGACATGACACCAAATTTTAATGGCCTGGTAATGAGCCAAATTTAAGTCTATGATTGAATTGACAATAGATTATATTTTTATAGCACCTTTACATGATAGTTTTTAAAATGTATGTTCGAATTTCGACCACAGGGGACGTCCAGTAATTTTCGTACCTTTTTAACTCATTCCTAATAATTCATGTGCCATTTAACCCAATATACAGTCCTTTTTTCCAAACTTAATTAGCTTTTTTAAAACTAATCAAAATTATTTTGGAAACCTTCAAGCAGTCACATAACCATTATATTTTATCGCGAGTAAACTATCTTCGAATTGATGAAGCATTCATCCCGGAGGCATATTTAATTATGTCTGTGAGAAGTGTAGGTTGTTTTTTCTACGCCCCATATTTTAAACTGCTCCTGATTGTATGAGTTTCTTGATACTCCGGCTGTGATTTGTTTTGATTTAAAATTCCTTTGAAAAGATTGTTTGTTCTACATGATAAAGAGGGCCTTGATGATTGGATTAGGCTGTGAGTTCCATCCTCAAAGTTTGATTTGCTCCAATATTAATTGCGAATTTCTATGGTCGCGGTATATTCCGCTACCCTAAGTCGCTAAAATTAATTCCTCTCGTCTTTGGTGATTTGTTCGTTATTAATTATGAATTTCGTTCTTAAAGTCTCTAAAATTATAACAAGGACAGTTCGGTTAAACTGTTGTGGATTTAGTGGATTATTTAACCCTTTACTTCAAAGACGTGATATGTACAGATATTAATATACAATTAGAGAAGTTGAAACAGACACAGATCGTGGATGGCAGTTTGGTCAGGCTATGTCAAACTCAGCCGACAGATCACGGCTTACATGGAATTGACATATTCCGACCAAGGATCGTCAACTGGCTCTCTTTCAATTTCCCCCATTATACATACAGACTTACTGAAAGCGCTAAATCCGTACTCTTCGTACAATAAAAAGTAACTATTATTCCTTTCTGTAAATCCACGAATGTGAAAAATTTCATAGAGTAATTTTTTTTTCGCACAGTAAAGAAACCACTCCGTATATAACATAAAACAAGCAACTGTATTTAAATATAATCTAGTGGTAAAAGCAAAATCCTTAGCCGCGTTGAGATATGGATGTTCCCGGCGCCGCTTGTCGGTAATTCTCATTTCGTTGGTAAGCCTTCGAGGTACAATTGTACAGTCAGCCCTACGTTATTACCGCCAGGGACTTTAAGCGCTTGTTATGCATAAGAAGACGTTGATAAAGATTACAATATCACAATTTTGAAGCGTACAAATTGACAGACAGTTATTCTACAGCTCTACGCAGTAAACTGGCGTAAGTTTTACCTCTGTATAAAGCCTAGGGACTTCCTATAATATAGTCTTATTCGTAAATTCATTTAAGTAACTGAAATAAATTGCTAACTCTGAAGATGTTAAAAACTTGAATTTTTTAAAAGTTTCAACACGTTATTTGTTGATCTGTGATCGCTCAGTTCTTAGGAAAACGTATTTAATTCTGTTTTTTAATTACCGCTTTTTGTCAAAATGATCGAATTCCTCAAAATATACACTTTATTTGTATAATTATAAAAATTGTGGAATTATAAAAAATAATCAAATTCATTTATTATAATCCACCACAAATATACATAAAATAAAATCACATTTTATATTCATGGAAAGTAAATGTTGAAGTCTTATCTTATACATGCAACTTTGTGAAGTATAGTTATACAATATCATTTATTTGTGGACCCCAATCTAGGCAAAGCCCGTATCTTGGTTGCCCGGATTTTAATAATTCCGCTTGATTTAAGTCCCAGCAAAAGACAACAGGGTATCATATGCAAAGCCTTCAGCATAAAGCCACAGTCAAAACAAACAATGTTCTGAAATTGCATGGTGGGATATAACATAAGATCTAGTTGCATAGCGATGAACAACATACCACTGTATGTTTGCTTGATTTACATAACAAATCGAAACCCGCATGCGTTGTTGTCTTTGAATTAAAAGTAGAGCATATGACAGGAAACGGAAAAATGGTTATTGTTACAGGACTGAATCTGTTGTTTTTCTCAGTGCGATACATTTTCCATTCACATAGCATTTATTTACTTCCCATCATTGACTCAAAAATGTAAGGCTTTCGTGGGATTCCCTTTAGCACAAACGAAGTTGCGAGGACCATCTAGTAACAGGATTCTTTCCCGCGCTTAGAGCACTATGACGGCAATATAAAATGTATACAGTAAACCACCTTGTACTATGATCTCTTATTCCCAGCCAAGTTCCAGCCAGTCAGCAGTCACGTGGCACTAAATACGTAAAGTTTTACGTTCCCTAATGTCACCTACATGTTTAAAATCCATTCATAGATAACCAAACTATGATTAATTCAGTCAGAATAATAAGTCGTTGTAATACGAAAAAATAACAAGTCAATTGTTGGCCATATATCGAATTGCCTGGAACCATGCAGGTTTCGTAAATAGTCATAATTGATGATGATGACCATGACCTCTTATTTCCTGCCAAGTTCCAGCGAGCTTACGAACTAGCTGTCAAACCAATTCCATTCAAGTTACGCCATCAAATACTTAACTCTTATTATTTTAGCACACTTACTTCATAATGTAATCTTTGTGTTTAGCTTAGTAATTATTTATGTTTAATATTAGTTAAATTCACAATGTCAACATCAGAAAATGCTTCCTAATTACTAAGCTTACGATAAAATTGTAATTATTATGATTTCCGGAAGTTTCATTTTATATGTTATTGAGTTGGAAAGAGAGAATGATAATAGTGAAAGTACAGCTAAAACAAAATAAGCATAAACATCTAGCTTATTCTAATTATTTTACTATATTTATTATTATAATCACTAAAATAACCAATAAAGTAATAAACTATTTAACAATATGGCTGAAAAGCAGTATATAACAATAAATGAGATAAATAAAAAAATAATATAAATTTGTCTTGTAAAAGCAATCCAGCTGATGTCACGTGACGTTGTCTCAATACGAATACACCGATAAGGTGTCAATGCCGATGAAAGTTAAGTGTCACGTGGCTATTGACTGGCTGGCTATAAGGGATCATAATATCAAAATGTATGAAAGTTGGTTTGGGCGTAAACTGTCTGGAAATAAGAATCTGTCAATTTGTTGTGTACCATTAAGGACAGTAAAATATAAAATTCAATTTTTGGGTCATCGGCCCATCGCCGCGTTGTCAAAGTGGGTTGTCCTTTCGTTTCAAGGTCACGCCTAAGTTATCCTACTATACGTGGGTAAAGTGTTGGCGGGCCTAGCACTGAACCAGCCCCGGGGTCGGAGCACGGAGCATTAGCTAGTCACGCGTTGGATGGTATTTCTCATTAGGACGCCCGTAAACAAGGACACTTCGACGCGTACTAATGTCCCCGCGTTACAGTTTTATGACTATCGGCCTATTCCAACTTGTCGAATGATCCTAAGTAACGCGCTCGATATAAATTACACCCAACGACCATACTACACGCGCGATAAATATCTTTCTGTACCATTGCTTTTTACGCCGTAAATTATGGTAACTTTCTTTGTCATGAAAATAGATATTTTGACAGTGTAATTATATATTTTATGAGTCATGACGTTTTCATTGAAATGGTCCGCCTGATGTGGAATGGTAATCTGTGATATATTGCCGAGTGTAGGACTATCCTACCCTGGCGTATCTTATAACCACATTGGATATGTAAAACTTCCCACTAGAATCGTAACACTTTACTTTAAATTATTAACTGAACAGAATGTAGCTGTACGTATAATAGGAAAAAACAGTTATGTCCTAACTGTATTTACCTAACAGTCTCAATGAATGCTTAAGTAAAAATTGATGCAATAATACTTTAAAATTCATAAAAATGATTGATGTTTATAAACTAGTTTAGATGTACCTATTTTTAACCGACTTCCAAAAACGAGGAGGTTATTATGTTCGGCTGTGGATATTTTTTTTTTTTTTTTTTTTATGT
>JAOTAV010006803.1:0-29506 GCA_026546445.1 Cyclargus thomasi | reverse complement strand
TTAAAAACCGAAATAACACAAATTTAACAAAAAATACAAAACTCACAACGTCTCTCTCTGAAATCCCCGCCAAAACTCCTTCTCCTTTTTTAAACAAATGGCTCCTTTGTGAGTTGCCAATTTCAGAGTTTTGGAGAAAGGCTTTTCCGTTTAAGGTTTTGTGATGAAACAAGGTATGCAGTTGAGACGCGTACTATGACTGTTGATAATTCCATACTGTTGATTTGTTCTAAAATATTTTGTGATAGTGGATTGACATAGACTAGTATTATGATGTCATTAATATGTGGCACTAATTTCATTATTGGCGTATGAAGTGCCATCGAAGAAATTGATTCTTAGGCAGATGGCGGAATTTTGATTTGGTTGGGTTAACGTTAGTAGTGATGTGTCGGCTGGATATGCCACAATCTAACTTATTTACATAGGGCCACTATATGCTGATGAATAAACTCCTCTGATTATATAAAAATTTTTGTATCCCTTTTTACGAAAGATGCGTAGATGTAAAAGTATGAAATTTCTCCCAGTTATAGTTGATATGGTGGAGGAGCGTGGAATGGCAATACTATTTTAAAATATGCTATAGTATTGCATATTTTAATATTTTAATAAATAAAATACAACGCACACCACAATTTTTTGACATGACACGAAAATCACACACAAAATGCTCTTTTGTTTATGGTATATGTTTTTTAATAACATTTTATGACCTTTATGCCGAATTGAAGTCTGTGTTTGAATTGAAAATAGATTATATTTTTTACAGCTCCTCTACTCGATGGATTTAAATATTTATGTTCGAATTTGCCACAGGGCTACCTCTAGTATTTATTTAATAAGTCCTCAAGTCGTTTTTCGAATGAGGTATCCATTGACCCTCGACTAACATTCAAATGTCTTAACAAATTGTATCTAATGATTCACCTAATGTACAATTTTTTTTACAGGTACAACAGACAGGACAAGTTAATTACTTTGTGATGTGAGTACTGAGTAGTGTTGTGTTTAGCTTGTGCCGCACCGTGACCGCATGTATCGTATGCACTTGTCGGTCACGATCCACTGTCACTCGTACACTCGATACAGATTCATTTACATCGCCAAGGGTATCTGGTGTACCTTCGACCTGTTGGCGTGTTAATTACTTCATTTTAGTTAATAAATTGCCACCGTGGTCGTTGTTTCCAAGTTTTGGTGGGACAATGCGGGCCGATCATTCGGTTGCCTGACAATCGGCCATGCGTCGGATGGGCGTTTGAAAAAAGTGTATCCTGCGACTGATCTATCGCTAGTCGTGTCGGTCACACGTCCCACTGGGTTATGAGAGTAAAGGAAGAGAGAATGCTCTGGTGCACTGCGCAGTGCGCAACGCTTGAAAGCTATAAAATCACTCCTGTGTAACTGGCGTGGTTTCTATGATACCGGTTTGGAAGTAATTATTATTTATTATTACATACAGATTTATTTACATCGCCAATGGTATCTGCTGTACCTTCGACCTGTTGGCGTGTTAATTATTTCATCTTTGTTTTAACGAGGCCAAGTTTTCAAGACAAGACAGCAAGATAGTTCTCTTTCTAAATTTTTTTTCGTTAACCCTTAAGATGTTGCGTTTTGCAAGTTTTATTTATTCAGTTTTCAAAATGCACGATGTCTCGTAAGGTAATTTCATTGGTGACAGTAATAAAAATATTCGTTGTTCATTAATTATTTTGTCAAATACTACATTTATTACTCACATGAGTATTGTGCCTGGATATCGTTGAACGATGGGTTTATAAAATTAATAAAAGTTTCCGATGGTTGGGTTTTGTTTTTGTTTTCGGTGGATTGCTCTAAGATGTAATAAAAAGTCGTCTCGAGGAAAAGCCAAAACAATTGCGACGGAGGAGAATTTTCCGGAATAAACAGAAATTGGCGTACTTGATATCGTGGCTGGCGTCTTTTGTTTATAGCCGCGTATCAACGCTTTCATACAGAATTGATGAGGGACAGTCGCTCGTAAAACGTTTGCTCAAATTTTCACATGTACAATGCCCAAATGGCTTTTGTTTATGACGGTACTTTTATAAGGAATGTTTTTCCGTCGGTACATTTTCTCCCGTCACTGCTCAGCACCGACATTTTTGTTTTATGCTGCTGTGTTGGGTTTTATTATTTTTTTTATTTCACAATCTAATTCCTTAGTGCCTTTTCAACCTCGACCGAAAATGGTGGGGTGAAAAATTCTCTTATGTCGTCGCTTCGAGTGCCCAATTCCATACGTGTTTTTTTTTTTATTTTTCGATTTTCGCTAAAAATAATCTCAGTTTCGTTCTGTACATTCGAGATAAAACCATTTTTGTAATACATCATGTTGTGGTATCAATAATGTTGTAATTTTTTTTTATTTTCAATCCAATAACATGTTTTTTTGTTGTTTCCCATAACCTTACCAAAATCACATATGGAACTTGGCACTCGCAGCGACGATGTGTGACAACACTGGCATTGTTTTTATTATCTATTTTTAACTTGAATTTAATTGCCGTAGAATATGAGATTTATCTAGTTGTTGCAACTATGCGCCGCTACTGGTTCTTTACCTTTTTTTTTCTTCTTCAGGATGAAATTCAATATTAGCTTTCTTCTTGTTTCAACAAAATTTTTATAGATTCTATCATATAAGTTAAGGGGACCATTATACGTGCTAATGTACTTAATATTCTTACCCAAATATGCAAAGTAATAGGCGAGTTTGAGTAAAGCCATTAATTAAACATTTCACCTTTAAACACGATGCTGGAACTTGAAATTTAAATTGCAGAAGTTACGCTCATAAGCCCTCCCCCGCCAACAGAATAAGTCTTAAGGGATTGGAGAGTTGTACAATAGATACACTCACAAACATCCATTTGCTGTAAAGGTGGCTGCTTCTATTGAGACATTTTTTGTCAATATTTCTGACAACCAACCTGTGTTCGAAATTCGATCATAAAATTTATTTAACACCATCGTGAAGAGAAGCTATAAAAAATTAATCTATTCTCAATTCAATCACATACTTCAATTTGGCATAAAGGTCTCGTTACCAGGCCATTCAATTTTATTTAAAAAAATCAAACTTCAACAATAAACGTTTTCGTTTTATGTCAAAATATTGTAGTGTGTATTTTGTAGTGTGCGTAGCGTTTTGTTTTTTAAAATATTTAAGATTAGAGAATATTTTAAGATATAATCTTGGTATTCCACGCTTTTCCTCCATATCAACTGTAACTGGGAGAAATTTCATGCTATTACATTTACGCGTCTTTCGTAAAAAGGGGTATAAAGTTTTCCAGTCGCCTTTAAAAAAGTTTCAGTTTGATTTAGAAACTAAGATATAATGATATCAATTGCTTGCAATGCTTTAACAAATACTACTGAATACTAATTTAATTTACCCTAAATTATTAATTTGCTTCAAAAATGCAATGGACCTACCATTGTATTTTTCAAGCAAAGCCTTTTATTTTTTTATTTAAATAGATATATTATGGTTAGATAGTTGCATAGGTTAATAAATTTGTACTTAGTACCAGAGAAATGTTGCTAATTATTACAAGTTGGAAGCTGGGAGACTAAGACTCCTAATTTTTTCTTAGAATTTTGACTGAAAATATCATTATTACAGGAATTGATTGCCATAAGATAGATCCTCCAAAACTTTTAAAACATACGCGTTTCATGTATTATGAATAATATTTTTAGTCACTTAGTTAAATACTGAAAATCCCATTTCGTTTACAGAAAATTATGATGATAAAATTTTAATCAAAATATGCCTTTAAAATAATTATAATCAAGTTTAAAATGGGGGTCCATTTTAAACCTACCCCTACCTTAAGAGCTCGTTATAGGTACAACCCGTTTCGTCTCCGTCCACGCTAATGACATTTTCAGAAACTCATTAGCCAAATTTGGCGTGAAAATGAATAGATAGTGATTTTTCGTTAAGTTGTTTATTACTTCTTGCAACGAAATCTTTATTCATATCGGATATTGTTTCTCCGTTTAAATCGTCGACTCTTTTCCACGCGACTAGTTAAATTACTCCAATTATGCTACTTGATCTAATAAATAGCTGGCAAATTTGATCAACTTTGCCAACTTTAATGTCATAAGTCTGTTAGAGAGCCGCTGACGCAAACGCCTCGTAGTTTGGTGTTTAGGGACCAATTACGGGTGTTACGATCCGACCACCGCTCGGTCCCTTGAAATACTGACCCCCGCACCCATTATGGGTCCCGTTTATGCCGTCTCGAAGACATCCACGAACATTAGGGGCCGTTGTGCCCCCAAAAAGGGATCTCCGTAAACTCAAATTATAGACATTCAAAGTTACGAAGGTTGGAGAGTTGAAATAAAAGATGATTCCTCAGTTTTCTATTTCCCGCTCCAAGTTTATGTGAAATTGAAAGGAATGGGCTCGTTACAGAAAGTTGACCTGATCATCATGATCATCGTTTTGATCTTGCAACATTCTAGAGTAGATTTGGAATTTTGATGTTGCTTCAAATTGGAAGTGTATCAAGTCGTGAAATTATATGGAACAGTGAAAATTGTTTCCGACTTTTACGAAAATACTTTCAAACTTACTTCGACTTCGGAAGTAAGTAATCCTTCTATGCAGCAAAAATTCAAAGACTGAATGAATATCGCGGGTATAAAAAATAACGAGCTTAATTTTAACTTTTCTGTTCAAAACATTTATTTTATGGAAGAAGTTTTTAATTATATTAGGTCAGTATCCTTCATTTAATTCTGCTACAAGTCTGCAGTTTATGGTGTCTTCGTTTAAGAGTTATGTACGCGAAGATAGTTATACTGTTTTGCAACTTATAAAAAGTTTTGATGTTAATTATTTTTAGAATTTAATGCTAAGCTACTAGGTCTTTGTTGTGTCGGATTTGGAAACCGTATTAATTGTTTTGACTAATCCCACATTACCGCATTTGCCAGCTATTGTTCTCGCACGATATCCAACACCGTTTGGAAATAATGATTCACTTGTATTCATGCGGTAGTGTCTTGTGTATTGCCATCATCATGTTTTGTATTTATGAATCAATCATTTTGATTATTTAAATATTAATTCACGATCACAAATAAGTACGATGTTTGTTGACGTGTATTGTTGTAAAGAGTTACAAAATTAGAAATTGCTGGTGCATAGTGATGCTAATTGTCATTGTTGATGCGTAGAAAGTTAATGGTTTTTCTGATAAAACCAATAACAATTCACACTGCAGGCATTAAACACACGCTAAGTTTCAGTGCTCTGATTGAATAGTAATGCAATGATGAAAACGAATAATTGATCACGAGATAAATTATTTGTCAAAATAATAGTTATATAGTAATAAGACCAAAATTAAAAAATATAGTTTTCACCATCGACATGCCATATAAAAGTGAATACAATTCTTCGAAACGATTACAATTTAAAAGGAATTACTTAATTTCCTTTATCGTTGATTTAATGTATGCATTAAAATATGAGGACCATTAATATAATAATGGATGCTAAGCTGTGCATGTGAAACAATGCCTCGCGTTCGTGGAAACGTTACGTTTACACTGTGAGAATTTAAACAAAATCGTATAAACCGTTATCGCCGCATGTAGAATATTACTAGCTTTGACCGCAACTGCGGCACCGTTAGAGCGCTTGACCATTCATACAGTATCGTCTGCATTGAATATGTATAAGTCATAATCGAAAGTAAGCCACGCTATTTTTTCTTTGGATGATTCCGTTAATGTCCTATTGAATCCCTTATGGCTTGTTGATGACCTAAGCTTTCCCGTTCTAGATAAAATATTATGCTGTGTGAGCATCTTTATCTTAATAATTATCTACCACCATTGTATTGTTTTAAGCTCCTGCAACTTGTACAGCTTATGCGTTTATAATTGAAAGAGGGTTTATTGTGCTAATTATTATTACCGCTGGTTAAGGCAGCGCATGAAGTATGTCGTCAAACGAGTTTCTGTTGATGTGACATTGATTTCTGCTCGTGCTTAAATTATTATCGTATTGAGTATCCGGTGTATTTCTGTTGACTATCTATTGACAAGTAGATTTGCAAGTGGCAATGACATTATACCAATGTCCAATACTGATCATTGTGATGTAATTAAGCATAGACATTGGACTCAGGCTCGACAAGGTCAGAGCAATGACCGGCGCCACTGCCCGTCAACAAGTTTCTGTACACGGCTCAGGATTTATCCGATCAACGAGAGTTACTAGATATTTTATTTATGATCTCATCTTTTACAGCTATAACTTTTATACTCCGCGTATCATATGAGTTTTTTTTCTATATTGCATGTTGAAGTCTTTTAAAGTTTATTTATATGAAGAAAAACCTCTTACATAAGGTTCTGACTTTGTGGTTGTCGAAATATAGCATAATGTTTTATCAAGTTTTCATAAAAAATACTGTTATACATTCAGTTTATATTTTTATTACAGTTTTACGTTCTCATGAAAATTCTTATCGGTTTCATTCAATTGTTTTCAAATGTTATTTCTACCGAAATTACTCAAAATGTAAACAATATATTTCAACACATTTATGACAATTTTATCTTTTGTTCATAATAAACAAACATTGTCATCAAACCATGTGAAAACTGATTTCAATCAACTATTTCATTAATCATTATTATGTTTTAAAATACGATGCGCAAAAAAAATCATATTGAACAATTCCACATGTGTAACCGTTATGAGATTTGTTGTTGTAATGTGAACTTTATACACTACGTCTATCGATTACTTTCGAAGTGTAGCTCTGCGTGCGGTCCCAAAGTGATGCCCTGCGGCACACCGTCATTAGCGTTCTCACCTCCAAACTCGTGAATGCCAGGCTAGTTTTTTATGAGACTACAATACATTTACGATAGTGTTTTGTGCTGTATCTGACTTCAATCGAATTTATGTTACCATAAAGGAAAACGCAGATAGAATAGAAGAGATAAAATCAAAAGGTTAAATATAAAAATGTGATAGTTTATTTACGATCGCAGTTACGCAGTTTATTGTAGAATATTATATATCTTATGTGACCAAATCACCTGAAATTTATTAAGGGAATAAAGTGATGGCCCATTTAAAATATTTTTAACGCTCTTAACAAGTCTTAAGAAGGAAAAAAAGCTGTATAAGCCTTTGTAATAAAAGTACAAGAGCTCGAAGTGGTAACGGGGACTTGTAAACAGCCTTTGATGTTCAGTTAAAACCACTTCATTATGGAGCTGGAGCTACCATAGTGACCGTTTCTACGAATGCTCGCGTGTGCCGTATTAGGAAACCTGTTAAGTAACGATACCGTTACCGGAGGCCGATCATCAATATAATCCTTTTATTGGATAACGAGCCAGGGTCATTGACACATTTATTTCGATGATAACATACTTTCGAGGTTAATAAAAGTTGTAAAAACGTCGTGATGATAACACATTTTTGGATAGTAAAAAAGCCGTAGAAAATCTGATAAACGTGGTTTTATGGGCATTAAAAAGTTATTACATAAGGTTCAATGCGTAAAACGAATTGATGACTATCTTTTAATGTGTTCTGGTTGTTCCCTTCTTGAGGTTTGAAATTCCCGACGAATATTATTGCTGCATAAAATTGTTTTTCATAAAGTTCACCGTGAACGAAGAAAGTATCGACTCGTTATTTTTGCTAAAATAAGAAACACTTAAAGATTTCTAAATTGTATGTTTCCACCAAAGAGTTTTGTCAAAGACCGATTTCAATAAAAACCTTGAATGAACTCTATATATAAACCTTTTTAGAAATGCTATGTACACAATTGCATAAAATTTTGAGCGCATCAAACCATTGTCAAAATACATTACCAAAATTGAAGACTTTAATAGATCATCATTTAATCTCGTGCGTTCTCTCACTGAACTCGTTGTTTTATTTGCAAACGCTTCGCCAAATTCTTTTATTGCGCAATCACTTAGGTATACTTTAAAATATAGAAAGTAAATATTTTAGACCGTGGGTTAGAAGAAGATGGCAAATGAATGACATTGCTAATTTATTCGTGTCAAGCATCATAACATGTGAAAGGTGATGAAATAGATGTTTGTGAATCTGGAGCTACTAGAGATGTTTCTGGTTTGGATTTGAAAGCAACAATCATGTAAATAGTGAACTCGAAAGTTATGAAATTAAAATAAATGACGGTCTTTATGGTATAGATTTACTCGAAAAATAGCATCAATAGAATTTGACTTTTGACACTAAAACGGCAATGAAAAGATATAATTTAAGTTTTAGCTAAAAATATTTTTCAATTTCTTTAAGAACATTGAGCGGCAACATACGATACTCGAGTACATACACAACTAAAAATACCATACATTTTTTAACTTGCCTTCAAGGACGAATCAATATTCTTGGTCGCCATCATAACATAATAACTATTGATTTATTTACATTAGACTCTTTATAAATCTAAAGTCCAAATTCTGAAACACTTATAGAATAATAGAAGTTTAATAAAAGACTTTATAAATCTTAAGTCCAAATTCTGAAACACTCATATAAATATTCCATTTGCATGATTTTAAATGAAAAAATATACTGATCTTCGAGATGTTATTGCTTCGAATTTTTGTCTTACGTCAAATCAACGATTATTTCTCATTTCCGTATTATCGTGATAGATATAGTCGCATTTCGAAGTTATTGTCATCGATAGATATATTCGCAATCATCTCCAATTGAGTAATCGAATGGCGAACGGCGAACGTTGTGGTTGAATTATGATGAGTTCGCTCATTGTGCGACAGACCAACTTTTGTCAGCTGAAATTGTTGTTGTTACGCAAGGCTTTTGTTGTTGTATTATATATCATCAATTAATATTGTAATTATTTGCACAACTGTAGAAGTTCACTTTACATAAAACCTAAAATCAATCCATTGAAATTTTCGCAATTAAAAAATTGTAACAGCAAGTGTTGACGAGTGTATCGCGCTCACAATTTGTACTTCCTCGTTAAAGTATTTCTCGCGTTTAGCAAGATAAAACTATCGTCAGATTTCGTTACAATGAAACAGAAACTAGTTAGTTTAAGCCAAATTGGCTGCTCTATGAAATAGTTTGTATAAACTTGCTTATCTGAATACCAAAGCGTTTCGGGTAGAATACACTTTAATGGTTACCCATTGTTAAAATTGTTCGACTTTAGTTGAAATGTGCATTGTAATTTTAATTTTTTTTAACTAAATAGTTTTAAATAGAATTCTTTAGATATTTTATTTTACCTACATATATTGTCGTAGAAACATTTTTAAATAATAAAATACGATCATAAATAATTCTGCCTTTCAAAAATATAGTATAAATAAATCCCTTATTTTATTTTATTCATCTCACGTGATACGTCACACAGTATAAATAATTTTTAAACGTCCAAAAATATTACTTTAAAGTGAGCACTTGAGCTCAAATCAATTAAATCCTTTGTAAATTAATGCTCACTGAAACGTTAAAATTTACGAGGACTGAAATAGAAATTGCTTAGTTGTAATAGAGTAATCCAAATCGGTTATGACCCTCATTAATAAAGTTAATTAATGTGGCGTGAAAAATTATGATTTAAATACTACGCCTATTAATATATCGTCCAGTACAATATTTTACAGCACGTTTTTGGGAATGTCGCTTAGCTAAGTGGAAAAATATTCCACGCACTGATTATGTCACGAAAATTAAAGCGGTTTGAGGTATTTTCTACGCTTGTCAGGTCATTTGTTAAAAATGTTTCACCAGTTTCACAAGGCCAATCGTTATAGGCGCAATGTTGTGTGCAACAGGGACCAACAAATTTGAGTCATAAATATCTCGGGCAACAAATTATCCTAATAGTGCTTGGCAAGTCTTGTCTGATTTGGTTGAGTTCACTGGGGATTGAGATGGATGTTTATTGAGGTTAACCCTGTCTAAGGCTGAGACACGAGAATGCAAGTCATTATTCTCGCCTCGCCTGAGGAGTGTTATGCTCTGAAATATAATGCCTATCATCTGTCCGATTCAAGTATCTAGGATCATATCTATGGAGATCTTCTAAATTCGAAATTTATTCCTCAACTGTTATCTTTTCTGCATTTTTTTATATATGTTATATATGCAGTAATGCCCTTTTGCTAATTTGTGGGCTTTTCGTTAGTACGTACGTGTTTTGAATTACGAGACCATAACATTTCATTAAGATTCTAATCTCAATGAAAAAATATCCTAATGTTAATACAAAACTACATAATACAATGAAAGAAGCACATTGTTTAATTAAATTTGGCTTGGCCTGGAATTTCATTGGTAAATAAATGTTCCAGATATCTTACTCACTATCTCCAAGTATTTGTTATCTCGACTTTAACTGAATTCCTCTTTCTCTTTGACCCTCAGACAGCTTGGCGTCTACATTTACGTTCCGTACGACCTGATATAATATTACATGCAGAGAGAAGATTTTCTAATTCATCGCTTTATTGATCGGTATAATTTCACTTTTATTATTTGTTTAATAATTGTAAAGATCTAAAAAGTTAACAAACACCTTTTTCTTTTCCAACACATTCAAATTATCTAGTTAATTTGATAATATTACTTTTTGTGGTTTTAGTATCAATATGTTCGATAGTGTTGATTGCGACTCGAGCATAATGATCGTTATAAATATTTTGCTTTAATTGTTTTCTTCGAAATGAACAGAATTGGAGCTTGAACGAGCAAGGAGTACCAATTGGGTCTGGGAATACTAATAACCCAAGTGCTCTACTATTGTATTCTGTGCTTTTTCTATTTATTGTTAGTTCTGAGTGCTTGCTATTTGCCCTCTTTAGGTTATTGCGAAACGTTGTTGAATTTTTAAAGATGCAAGGGCCTTTAATATTAAAATGAAAAGCTTTACTGTGCCAGTAAAGTGTTTATTTTGTGTACCTACTACTTTATACTAGTATTATGTCAAAGTTTCTTTGTTTTTCTTTCTTTCTGTTTTTTTGTTACCTCTTAACGCCAAAACTTATATCGCTGAAATTTCCTATGGAGGTCATTAATTCTTTAGATAGAAGATGGGTGGAAGATGGATATTTTTGTCGTAAAATGTACGGTTTCTTCTCGAAACAAAACTAGTTTTAGGAATTTTGACGTCTCTTCAAATAACTAATAATTGTTAATAATTTCGATAATCCTACAAACAGCTTGTCTTTGTTAGCATCATGATTTAGTTACCATCATAGTAGGTATGAGTAAAGGTACCTTCTCTTATTGTGGCTATTTTTATTATTTCAGTTTAAGCATCTACTTTTTACTATAACGGTTTTAATTTATCCGTTTTTCCACTACTAAAATACCCACATAAGCTGCACAATTTAAGCACTGTTTTTGTGCGATATAAATAATTTCGAAACACATTAATACAAATAACGGTATTAAAATGATAAGCTCAACCGTGTGCTTCCCGCATGTTTTATACCTGCATATGCAAATACGCCGGCACATAAATATTTCGTTTGCGCCCACATGACCTCAATAAAACTCATCACGCAAGATATTCTATACTTTCAAATTCAACAGCTTAGATCGCATATTTGCAATGTCTAATATTATTTGAGTTTTTATTAAAGTTAGCTTAGGGCCTGTTTCACCGCTTACAGATAATTAATTTATTTGATATATACAACTTCATTTGACAGATTTTGTAGGGAGAATCTGTCAAAAAAGTTGTGAATACCCTTACAGAAACTTTAACAGTAAACGGTGAAACACGCCCTTAGTATAATATATTTTCATAAAAGTTGCTGTCTTTAGCTTTAAATAAATAGATGGATTTCACTATCCTTGAACATCATCAATCAATCATAACGGTGATGTTGATGATGATGGTGATGAACCACGGGTAGAGTTTCAAACAAAATACGGGTTCTGATGAAATTGCATTGACCTTTAAATTATGGGACGAGAACATCTAAGGTTAGAGAGTTCAATGCAAAATTGGTTTCTAATATCTGTCTAGACTCCGTATACTGTGTAGAACCGGCTTCAATTAATTCTATATTACGTCGAATATTATTTTATCGTACCTAGGTACATTTAGTGAGATTAATTACTCGTCAAATATAGTTTCCAAATTCTCAATCGTACTCGTTTAAATTTTCAATCACAAGTTTTGGAATTGATAAACTGTGTTCGACGTTATTTCAACTAATAATTTTATTGTAGTACAAGATATTGCTAAACTAAGGGAATTTCGAAAGTAAAAATTGCTTTTCGAAAGTAATGATTCTAATTTTTATGTCATCCTAAATTATATTATCACAGTTTTTTTAATGATATTTAGGGGGCAAGCAAGCAGAAGGGTTACCTGAAGAAAAACAAATGCCGTCGCCCAAGGACACTCGTAACATCCGAAGAGTCGCAAGTGCGTTGCCGGCCTTTATGAGGGAATAGGGAACGGGATAAGGGAAGTTGGGCTACCCTTAAACTCATTCACCGAACGAAACACAGCACAACGCCGTTTCACGCCAGTTTTCTGTGGCGTTACGTACAATTTTGTAAAGATTTTTATTTCTATGTTCTGTTATATTCCATCCGTTGATGGTGATGATTAAAATTTATTACAAGGTAACAATTAAGTGATTATAGCCGGTATGTGTGCTGTGAAAATTCTCGGTCGACGATGAACGCTCAAACCTGTCTGCACATACGGCACCGTTAAACCATAGCACACATAAATCTCCGTATCTATGACACCGCAGACACTTTCTCTGCGATGACCTTTACCAGGCCTTCGACTAGACGACACGAAAATGCCAGATGCTATTGTTTTTTTTTTTTTATTGAAAAGTTTAGTTTAAATTAATGATAGGTACATAGGTTACGAAAGTGACACAAATCACTTTTATAATGCTTATGGCGATATAGAATTTTGAAAAGGTATATGATTACATTGTTTCTATTGTGATGTGATGTCAAGTCCTGACTGATAGACTGATTCATATTCGCCGAGAAAAAACTGTTGAAGCTACAGCCATGAAATTTGGTGAGTGGGATTCTTTATTTATATTTATATTCGGTAGACACCCGCTAAGAAAGGAATTTCAAAAATTCTACCCTTAAGAGGGTGAAATAGGGTTTTAAAGTTCGTATGAAAATACTTCTTAATGCGAGCGTACCCGCCGGAAATAGCTAGTACAATATAAAGTATTAATCAATTCTATTGATGACTAATTCTCTAATTCTATTGATTTACTGTTGTTGCTCTTAAAACGGTTTTAGTGATGTGGAAAACCCACGCGTCTGAACTTGCGCAGGATGCCTACGTTCGCCAGTCTCTTAGGATTTTCTCAAACACGCCTACGCGACCAAAATGGAAATGTCGCCAAAATATATTGAATTTAGAGGAATACAACTACGGACATTTAAAATGAGTTTTCGTACAGTAAACCTTTGCGTTTGAAACAGGAATATTCACTCTATGTGTTTGACATGTTAAGACCTTACATTTTGCAGTAAATACTTCTATCCTACGTACCGCACCACAGGAACCTCCTGGCTCTGGATAAGTGAAATTCTCGGTTTTGAAACTGTTAATTTTGTCACTCTTTATGTTTACCCGCCTGTGCCAGGAGGGTTATGTTTTTCAAGAGTATGTATACGTATGTATGTATAATTATTTGGCACGCTCTGTAACCTAAGCGTGTTATGGATTTTTTCTTGATTTTATACGTATTTATTGTAAGAGTGATACTAGATATATCAAAATATAAAACAAAAAACCAAATGCCGGATTTTTAGCGTAAAACTCGAATATAGCTCGAATATTTTTTAAATTTCAAACGGTTCCTTCCACCGGTTATACCTTCCACCGGTTATACCTTCCACATGCTTCCGACAAATGTCTCATCCTTTTCCATTAGCTCGTTCTTGCTGAGGGCTCCCACGGCCTTATCGATGGCTATAAACAAACCGAACATCCATCAGCAAGTCATTATCCGATTCTATCTCCAAGTAGCTTGTTCACTTCGGCTCTTATGTAAATGCCTGAGGCGAGCGTCTACGGAGCTCGAGATAAATCTACGTAATTAGCGTTTGGTTATTGATACGTGATTAATTATACGTAATAACGTAGTCAATCATTCCGCATTACAAAGCTTAATTAATATAAAATCATTGGAACATTACAAAAGCTAATTTGTTGATTAACTTCATAACATAATACGATAATACCATTTATATTATGATAAAATTTTGTAATACAATATTTACACGAACATGTTACGTTCTTGAAAGACTCGAATGTGTATACGTGGCAAGGACATGAAAAATAATAATCTATGTAATATTAAAATTAAATCATATTAAATAATAAAAAGACGCTCTCTGTGGCTCAGTTGGTACTCGGTAAGCGCGTTGGAAGGTAAAAAAATTTCAATGTTCCTGGGTCTTGGATGTGTATTAAATATGTGTTATCATTTAATAAAACTCTTAAATATGTGTAAAGTAAAAAAAGTATTAGTTAGTCCCTCGGGTACTAAGTACGGGGCCAGACTCACGTGGTGTAAAGCGTTCATAGACAAAAATTAAATAATTTGATTAAATCCTAGCTAAAGCTGCATACCGTATACATAATATTCAATACCATTATGGTTATGTTACTTTTGATTACGTTAAATTATTAACATCAAACTTAGTTACCAATTTATGAAGTAAATTTTGCCACAGACGCAGTTGGTACTATAATTTAAACTGTTAGTGGAAAACAAGTTTTACGCATTAGTAAAAAAGGGTGAATCAACTTTTTTTTTGTACCGAAATTTCTGCTTTTACGAGTTCAAACCGTAATAATTACTAATTACTAATATCTAATTTAAATCTAATCATATACACATTATCTTTATACATAGATTAATATTATAACTGAGAATTTCAGAAAAAATACAGTTCTTATATGTTTACAAGCAATTGCCCGGGGACAAAAGATGTCCCAGAATTTGTATGAAAATATGGTTTTGTCTCCTGGACCACCGACTTTATACATATAAATGTTTTGATTTAGTATTTATTTAGTAAATTATCGGTTAAGATATTTCATTGGCTATCGAACAAACTTATTTTATCGATGAAAAATACGCTGATTGCCTTTTTTTTAATCAAAGATTTGTCTAGTACAAGAAAAAGTTGATTCAACCATCAAAATTTTTCCTTACTGACGATTCGCAGTGAAGTAGATTATAATTAACAAAAAGCTAAATGGAATTGCATGACTTGTGGGAGTCACGGGAAAGGATCCCACATACACTCACGCACTCACCCACCCTGTGGCCTGTATACTTTTGTATACAGATAATTGTATACTTTTGTATACAGATAATTGTTTTATCTACTAAGGTAGATACACCTTAGTAGATATATTTATAAAAGGCTAAGCAGATAATAGGTGAACCGTAATCCATACTAATATTATGATTGGCAAAGTGTGTTTGTTTCTTTATTTGTCCTTCCGTCACACGCTGACGAAGCAAACAATCGACTTAATTTTTGGCGTACACTTATTTTGAAGGATAGAGAAGATATATTAGTTACTAGTAGGTGTACGCAACTTCATTGTGCATCACGCGGGAACCGTACATTTTTTCGGGATAATAATTATCCTTTATGTTGCTCAGACCTAATAGCTATTAAACAAAAAATGATTTATTCAAATCCGTCCAGTAGTTCCCGAGATTAGCGCGTAAAATCAGACAAACAGACAACAATTTTCTGTCGATATGTGTTCTATTACTGTTCGTTAGCACCCCTACACTTATAATTTTGTAAAAATATTAAATGTACAGACACTCCATATTTACTGTTTTATTAAATGAAAATAATGAAATGAAAATATACTTTATTGTGTACAATCAAGTACATGGAAACAAAGTACACAAAGGCGGTCTTATTACTAAGCAGCAATTTCTTCCAGACAACCTTTGGAAGAGAGGACATTAGATTGCTGGATCAGGGTATAGTGCTTAAAAGTATATTAAAATGTGAACACGTTATAAAATAAACTTAGATAACAAGTATCATCATTATAAATAAAATATACAACTATATACTAAAGTATAATAAACATATTGAAATAAACACATACAACTATAAACTACATAAATATTTAAATATGACACGTCAGGTTAAGGTAATATTCTTTAAGCAAAGATTTAAAAATATTTAAGGTTTTGGCTTGTCTTATTCGGGTAGGTAGAGAGTTCCAAAGGAGGATGGACTGGACGGAGAAGGAGCAGAGGAAGAACTTAGTGTGGTGAGTAGGGATATCAAGTAAGAGATTGGTCGACGACCTCAGCTCTTGTCTGTCGGGACAACGGAACTTAAAGGTTTTTTTGAGGTATTGAGGGCTGTTTGGATCAAAAAGTATGGTGTAAAGGAGTGATAATACACGTACATTTCGGCGATAACGATTAAATGTATAGATTGAATATATATAGGCTACTTTTTGGCTCGGAAAAATCATGATTCTTAAAGAGCACACCAGAATATTAGTATTTTACGCGTTTTT
The DNA here is from genome assembly GCA_026546445.1 of Cyclargus thomasi. Taxonomy (NCBI): domain Eukaryota; kingdom Metazoa; phylum Arthropoda; class Insecta; order Lepidoptera; family Lycaenidae; genus Cyclargus; species Cyclargus thomasi. The sequence goes on along the minus strand of JAOTAV010006803.1, from coordinate 12,890 downwards.
TAAGTAAAGCCGCGGGCAAAAGCTATTTTAAATAATAATAAGTAAAACGATACGCACACTACAATATTTTGACATGGCACGATAATCATACACGAAATACTCTTTTGTTTATGGTTGAAGTCTGTAATTTTTTAAATAAAATTTAATGATCTGGAAGTCTGTGATTGAATTAGGAATAGACTATATTTTTTGTAGCTTCTTTACACGATGGTTTTATATATTTATGGTCGAATTTCGACCACAGGGCTATCTCTAATAATAATAATAATAAGTCAAGTTATTCAGTTATTTTATTTTGATAATGATGACATGAGTAGCGAGTGCGATGGCTTTAATTTTGACAATCTAATTGTTTTATACATATTGCCTTCAGAGTTTGTTATAACATGTAGCAGTATAGATCCCAGCAGTTGATGTGTATATTTTACCAACTTAAAATTGTTCTTAATTATTTATTTATATTGAATTCTACCAACACGAAAATACCGTTCACTGTAAAATTCAACCCAAGGTACATATCGTTTTTAGATTAGTGGCGTTTATTGTGTTTCGGTCCCTCGTAAGGCTGATACATATTAGAATACATACGTCGCTAAGAACGTTACGGGTCAGATGTCCGGAGCTAAGCCGGCATTTGTCGAAAAGCCCAAAGTATTTGCCGACTTACGGCGGCTCGACATAATAGGATTACAATGCAAAACATAGGTGGGGTACAGTCGAACAATTTCCTAAAGTACCATTCGCGAAATATTGTTGGGGCAGATTTTCTGGAGGGTCACGATTGCATGACAATCTTGAAGCATTACGACATGTAAATGGTTTTGTATAAGGATTTTGTTTTTAGACCTACTATCTGAATTGAAGACATAAGTAAAAGAGGCAGATAATTAGGATTTTAAAAATTCCCGGATTTTTGCGTTAATGGATGCTTTTGGACCCGAAAATTTATTCGAAATTTAAATAATGTGGGTTTGATGTATACCTAGATACACTAGTTAGATAATGAAGTAGGTAAATCACAAGATTTGTCAAAATTTTATTGAAAAAAATAAGTTACTCATCCTATATACTTATTACTCTTCAATTCTGAGTAAAGTAATCGCAAGATTGGACTGATTATGAATTTTTGAGTATATGCGTTTTATAATTCTTGTAATGATTATGAGAAAAAAAAAACGAAACATTCACGATTTTTACTGAGATTTAAAAGAATTAGCATTCTTTTGCAGTGGTTTAAGACCGTTGTTCTCTTAAACCTTGACCTTTGCTACTATATAAGGCGATTTGCGGCATGCAAAGTAAGATCAGAGCTTTTTCAATGATGTGCCATCTCGAAATAAGAATCCTATCCTATTACCATTCTTAAGACATCATTGAGAAAGATAGACGGACCGCCATCGTAGACATAAAAATAGGTCACGACCCTTTGGGTACGGAAACTTTAAAACACTGTTTAACAGCATTTTTAACTGTGAGCAGTTTTTTTTGGAATATCTGCTTTCAAACGTCTGTTTAAATATATGGCTATTGCATTATGATCATCCTTTGGTAGCCTCCGAGGTGGGACGCTGCCACCGAGTGTACAACAGTTTTTTATTGACGCGACACTTGACCTGAATTACGTGTATCGTGTTTTCGTGACCCGAGCGGCCGGGTCGTTACATTACCATAGTACGGATATCTTTGAGGACGTGACGGACTAACTAGCTGTATTAAGCCCCTCTAGAAGGCCGTTAATAGGCTCGTTGTGATTTAATTACTCAATTCCGACGGCCATAAATCTTGTAATGGCGTCTTTGATTCTTATCGCGATTTTATTTGGATACGGCGGATACTAGGTCAGTAGTTTGCTTTTAATGTCAAGGTCAAAAAAGTAACTTAGGAAATTTCTTCGGTGTTCAGACGAATTAGCGGAAAATTCGTATCATTTATGTTTCATATCGTTGTTGTAATTTTAGGTTATGTCGATTCTTCGAATGCAATGGAAATAATTGTATGAAAGTAGTATGAACATAATGATGGTCCCAAAGTAATGTTATTGTCGAACTAACAAGCTAAAACCTTAAGTACCGATTTTCTGGGAAGGTAGTTTTGACCCTTTTAGTCTCGTTGGATATTCTGAATTATTAAGATCGTAATAAGGTTTCTGAGAATATTTTATATGCAATAATACCTTTTGAAGATAAAGAAAATAATCTTAAATATTACACAAGTAAGCCGCAGTATTATTGTTAAAAGAGAATATTGTATTTTGTTCGTGTACGCATCGCGTCTGGAACGACTAATAATATTGTGTTGGAGAGGTAATATTTTTTCGTCTTATCCCCCGGAGACATGACCAAAAATCCGTTACAACCTTAATCTCTTATATCCTCGATATCTATCTCAACGTCTAAAAGAAATAGTGTTTTAAAGTTAAAATAAGAATAGATTAATAACTCTCGATAAAATTTTACTAAATAATTTCTTTAAAGTATTTGTGCAAGGATGGAGGCAATGGATTCATAAACTTCCAACGTTTTTTATTCTCATCCGTTATTTAAAGCTTTATACTTTGTTAGTTACTCGTTTAATATAAAATTGCCTGATAGGTAAAGGTAAAGGATAAAAGGTGATAATGATGGCGATGATAATAATGTTGCTTTAGATTAACCTGCAGTTAATCAAATATCAAAATATCCTTAGAGGCGTCAACCGATCATAGAAAAGAACGGAACACTAAAATGGCTATTAAAGACCTTCAAGTCATAGGTAAAATAGCGAGTTCGTAGTTTCCAAAGGTAGACAATACAAAAAAGGAAAAAAAAAGAAAAAAAAATTATAATAATAATAAATAAAAAAAAATCAATATAAATGATAATCATAGTGATATATGTAATTGGTATAAAAATTTACACATATATATTATATACTTTGTTATTATATACATAAAAGTCTGAAGCGTGATGGACTGACATTAACAATTATATTATATAAGTTGACTTAGATGTTTGGATGAGATCCTCGGTACAAAAAACCTAACATAAATATTACAAACAAAGGATATGGGCAATAAGCCTATACATGACCCTATTTTTTAATAAAAAAAATAAAAAAAAACCTGCAGTACGCTAAACTACAGTCTACTTAGTAAGACTACTAGAATCTAGGTTTCGACATGTAATTAATGATCAATAGTCTAGTCGCTGCAGGTGGATTTGAAATGTTAAAGTCAAAACTTCCCACAAACGCCTACTTTCGTTGATGGCGATGATGTGATGTGTCCGATTCGTCAATTATTTTCAATGATGATTGTAACAGCATTACTGAAAATGTATTTATCGGCGGAAAATTGAAAATTAACAACACTGTATAATCGTTTTATTAATTTATTAGTAATTATAGTGCTTCGTGATCCGGAGTTATCAAACACGGTGATGCGTCGAAATGTTATTGATACTTGTGATGTTTGTGTTGAAATCTCCGTATGTATTATGTTCATTAGTGATATTGTCATCACTAAAAAAATTATATACATTCATTTCAATAGAGTATTTTTAACATAGATCCATTTCTGATATTTTGGTATCGCCTCAAAATACGAATCTCGAAGAGATTAATTTCCATTCATCTCATTCTCATCTATGAGTTATTGCCTTTTTAATTTTTGTGGAACAAATAGCTCCTCAATCTAATTTTCAGTATCTTATGTTTGTTATCCTCGTTAAATGTTCTGCAATGTATTTTTTTTCTTTGTTCACAGAAGTCAATCGTGCTGAAGTAATAAGTTCCTAAGTAAACTTTCAACAGATTCTACGTAAACAAGGTATGTTTATAGTTCGTAGCCAATTACTATAAAGTCTTCACCGTTTGCAGACTGTATAATAGAGAAGACAAAATTTATTGAATGCAAATTATTATGATGGCCGGCTAAAAGGTAAACAGAATCACAAAAAATCTCTGAACTCTGTTGAGAAAGAAATCGGTTAATAATTAGCGATTTAAGTTTTCTACCCATCTCTTTCTCTCAAACCGTAATTTAGTATGAACTTTGTATGCAGCTTACAGACTTTGACGTCACAATCAATATCGGATCTCTCTTTCTGATTACTTTAAAGGCGTTTAACTTTGTTGTTTTCAATTTTATCAAAAAACTGAATGGATCAAGTCGTTTTTCAATAACGAAAGATTTATTTAAATAAATAATAAAAAATCAGGCATATAATAATAGGAATATTGTTGTTAAACAACACGATCGTTTATAACCGGCACGATGGATGCTTGTACTAAGTAAATACAAAAGGTCTTAGTACTTTGTCAACTACATAGTAGATCAAAGGGAATCATAGACGATGCCAGCAAGCAGAGGCGAGTATGCCACTAACACGATGCTCGCACGATCTTGCTCGCATGTAATCGTTTGTAATCGCCGATTAGAGAGGAGCCATGAGACAAATTGTGTTATTTATAATCTTAATATATATAATTCTTCTGTCAGTGCGTATGTCACTGAACTTCTCTAAAACGACTGGACCGATTTTGATGAAATTTTTTGTGTGTGTTCAAGGGGATCTGAGTATGGTTTAGATTAACAAAATAGCTCGGCAGGACAACGTCTGCGGGGTCAACTAGTATGATAATAAAAAGTCAGAACATAGTCCTACAATCAGGCTAATTTTAGAGCGTCCGTAGCTTACCCACTAGGCTACGTACGCTCTAAATTTTTTTTTTTGGTTCGTACTCGAGCAGGTTCGAACCCCGGTGGAGAAGTGTATCATTGAGAATGGGGCGGCTCGACCGGAGTTATACCACGGCCTCACAGAAAACTGGCGTGAAAAGGCGCTCTGTTTCGTTCAGTGAGTGAGTTTACCGGTGGCCCAACTTTCCTAGTCTTATGTCCCTGTAAAAGGCCGACAACGCACTTGTGACTCTTCGGATGTCGCGAGTGTCCATGGGCAAAGGCAGATGCTTTCCATCTGGTAGCCCGTCTCCTCGCTTGCCCCCTAAAAATCATAAAAAAAAATCAAAACCATGACGTGTAAGATTGGATATTGTTTGGTATAATTTTGTTTTTACTTTTTTTGTTCAGCTTTATCAAATCACCCCTAAATAATTATTAGGTATTAGTTACATATCAGCTAGTCTAAAAATTCTCTGGCATTATTAGTATGGCGTATAATATCATACTCCCTTAGTTTCTTTTTCCAGGGAGTTGAATGATATTATTTCCTGGTAGGTTCCGCTGCAATCTATAGGCAATACTGCAGCTGTAGCCAAGTTGCTAAGACTGCTGCTGTCACGCCGATGGTTTCGCGCAGGCGAATAGCTTGTCTTGTCGGCGGCCGTAGAAAGCAGACCTACGTATCTTCTAATCGTGCATCGGTCAGGTAGCGCTGGATTATCTAACACTGCATTCACTTTCACCACCCAAAGCCGTTAGTATAATTATGGAAATTATCGTAATACATTATAATAATATTATGAATTACTGGAAACTAGTTTTACTGGTATCTTCTTGCTTGTTGTACCTTAAATAATATAAAGGCTTATACATGGGGGATAAGTTTAACCTCTTATAAGTCAAAACGTTAACCACATTAGCCAAAAAAAAATATGATCTCCATATAGAATGATCTCCATTCTTTCATTTCTAGCGAGGACGTTTTCCTCGAGCTTATAGTTAATCAGAAAAAATGTGTACCGTGTACATCGAAGTTTTATAAAAAAACTGTATAAACTACAAAACTAACCGGTTAAGTTGAACGATTTTTTTAAGCAACAAAGTAGTAAGATTTATAATTCCAGTTTTCTTAACATATAATAAATCTATACACATCTTTAATGAAACAGTAAAATCGGCGTGTCTGTACAATTAATATTTTTACAAACTAATCGATGTGGCTTAGGAACAGTAACAGAACACAAATCGACAAAAAAAAGTTGTCTGTTTTTCTGTTTGTCTGTTTGTACGCGCAAATCTCTGGAACCATTGAACTGAACTTGAAATTTTTTTTTATTTAACAGCAATTAAGTTTAGGCAACACATAGTATTCTTTTTATCCCGGGAAAATGTACGGTTCCCTTGATGTTCAAATTTTCGCGCGACGAGGGTGCGGGCATCAACTAGGTTTAGTACCAATAGAAGTACGAGTTAGTATGTTGTAGTAAATGTCCGTAAATAGCAGATAACAATCAATATTAGTGACCACGACACTATTCATGATGATAGAGTTGTGGAGACGGTTCGGTCGCGCTATGAACATAGCTCACCCGGATGTGAAAGTGCGCAAAGGTCGCGCCAAAACTCATCTCATGAGTCGTGACTCCTGACGTAACAGCTGGAGGATGAGATTTATTAGCACCCACTATCCACCCAATAGCGTGCGTCTTTGACGGCTTGCGGTGGACAAACGGTGGGTTTGAAAAAAAAAACACGTAGAAACAGCTCTTGAGCCGTGTTTTGGCAAGTGAGTGAGTTCACCGGAAACCCTATTCCCTAGTCTCTATAGTCTTCACCTTATTTCCTATCCGATTCCCTTTCCCTATCCCCTTTAGTTTAAGTAATTGTTTCTTTCTTCATAAAAAGGCCGGCCAAAGTACTTGCAACTTCTTATATAGATTTTTTTAAGACGCACGCTTCAATATTAAATTTATTTGCGGCATCTTGTAGTAATGCGATACAAGCTGTAAAAATTCGGCGTGACCTTTTCCTGTCATTTTTATGCAGGGGAAATGATTAAGCAATTTGTAATAAAGATGGCATTCTTTTGTGTTTCGTTGAAGGTTGGCATTTACGTTAGAAGCATAATACAAATTACATACAGTAGATCGTCTTTATACACCGCTTAAACCAGGAGCTCTATTCTCAAATGCCGCTTTCAAATATTTAGATTCGACCGAATGTGGCGGTCCTACTTTAAAAACACTAAGAGACGTTGTTAGAGTAGGGGTCAATTTACACCGCCGCGGAATGGAACGGAAGCGACGAAACTGTACATAGCATAATGACCTTTATATCAATTGCTTAACACACAAACTAATACGAACCAAAAAATTTGACGTGCGTCTTCCGCGGAATTCTCGCGCATTCTCGAGAATTCTCCTTTGCCGTTATGCATTTGATATAAAGGTAATTATGCTATGTACAATTTCGTCGCTTCCGTTACATTTCGCGGCGGTGTAAATTGAGTCTAGGACGGCAACCTTCAGCCGTGTCCGAAGATTTGAATGTGCCGCTTGAGAGCTTCAAGAGCCTTAAAAATAACAAACGTGAAATGACGTTGTCAGAGTCCGAAGATTTTAATGTACCGTTTGAGATTTGAGCTCAAGACACTCACCTATTTATCTATGTATTAATACGCGACCGGAAAACATAAAATGTAGTATTATGTTTTATCATTAGATATGAAGGAGGAGCATGGAATGCCAATATTATTTTAAAATATGCTTTAATCTGGCATATTTTTAATAAATGAAACGCTACACGTACACTACAATATTATGACATGACACGCGATAATCATACACGAAAAACTCTTTTGTTTATGGTTCAACCATAAAAGAATATTAAGTGTGTGATTTTTTAGTAAATAGTTAGTAGGCCTGGTAACTTCTTCTTTAAGCCAAAGATCTTTAAGAGATTCAGAGATCTTTAAGCCAAATTTAAGTCTGTGATAGATTGTGTTTTTTATAACTCCTATAAAACTTATTATTTTTAATATTTAAGGTCCAATTTCGACCATAAGGCGTCCTCTCGTCGTAATTATTATCGTGTGATTACAGATAGCTTTCAAACTTTGCCTCCCTGTAGAGTGATATATATTTTTTAAGACACTGCTCAATCATTCTTCTGGAGTATAATTATACTGTGTTAGAGACGTTTAAAGGTCACATCGAGAAAGTCAGTTTTAAAGGCCTCTGGACCTACGCAAGTGATGAGACTGCTCACTTTGTTCAAAATCCTTTCATTTTAGTTCTGCTTAGTACTAGAGAAACTTTTTAAAATGATTGTACTAAGTAATATAATAACAAAGATTCAGAACGTTAGGTTTAGGTCATAAAATTGTTTGTCAGTCGTCAGTTCTCGTTAAGCTAGCTTCACACATACGTAATGGCTCCCTGAATTAATTTAAAAGCGTCCGTGGCTTAGTGGGTAACACCTTTGGTTCGCACTCGAGAGCGTGCTGGTTCAAACCCAGCTTGACCAATAAGAGATGTAATACATGACGTTTAAATTGCAATTATTTTATTCTAGAAATAAAAATGTATATTTCTAGAATAAATAGTTATTTAAAGGCCTTAATTTTGATACCGTACTCGACCAAAATGGGCGGAAAAAAGTCATTTTAAAGCACTCCATCCTTATATTTTCCATCATCCGCTTCACAAAAAATGTAACTTGATATAAATATTACGTCATTTTCTATTTGAATACATAAATATTCGCCGAAAGTCCAGACAAATCATGTGTGCCAGCTATAAATTTTGTCTAAATTGGATTTATATCAAGCCATCTCGATTTCGAGGCAGCTTTGAATTTTATTGATGGAATCGATATTTTACAGAATATAAAGTATTTCGGCAAATACTAGGAACTAGTAGCAGAAGTTATGTGGGGCTCACGCGGGACGTTTTCGTCGTGCGACTAGTCGCTTCACAAATTGCTAGCAATTTACACAGGTACAGTAGGGCGCCGGTCATCCGAACGTCGATCAACCGAACGACCGCTCATCCGAACTCCGCTTGTGTAGCCTGGTGTTAATAATTATCACTTAAATCTCTTCGATTTAATATCGCTCTTGATAATATTGCTTTGTTTCCAATACCAATGAGAATGTAAGATATCAAATACTGCAGTTTATTTGTTTTTTAATTCCTTGTGTTCACATGACTTTCTGGCTTTTATTAACCCGTGGTTAAATTAATATTTATACCTAAATCAATTCTGTTCGATTATTCGTAAAAAAACGTAGTTTTACGAACATCCATGTCCCCGAATTGTTTCGGATAATCGACGCTCTACTGTTAACGAAATCGCATTTCTCGGCTTTTCCCTTTGTAAATAAATGTTGATGAAAATAGGTAATTAGATCTGAAATAGGTATGCGGGGCAAAATTTCGTACGATCGCCTGAAGATGATCGATTAAACGGTCGATTGTTGTCACCGCGTGCGGCCGCCGGCCAACGTCGCTGTGCGTCTAAAGTCTTAAATACTAACCAACTTAAAGTATCGCGGCTTTGGCAATATGCAACCTAGTCGAATTGCAATTGAGACTGTTATTCGCTCAATTTTAACCTAATAACCTAATTTTAATTTAATTAACATTGATAAATTTTAAAATCAACAAATAACAGTAGTTTTATATTATTTTATTTGAATTACAATTTATAATTTTTATTTTTATTAATTTATTTATTAATTATTTTATGTTTACTAATGAATTTTTGATGATTTTTTTCTTTATAATTTTTATTAATTAATGAATTTTACAAAATGTTAACTCAATATGATTAATGTTAACTATTAATGATGTATAATATGACAATTGTAATTTTGTTTTGTTTTATTGTAATTTATGGGTCTCAGTAGCCCGAAATAAATGATTTTATCTTATTTATTTTCATTTTAATATTGGTGGCATGGTTTATTAGCCGTCTGTCAAATTTGACGTTTCCGTACAAGTGTTGTATTGTCACTTTGTTGTTGACTACCGCGGTTCGTGTAGAAATTTATTAATTCGACAGGGGTTAATAAACCATACCGCTAATTCTGAGAAAAAATACGATAGACAGTGTGCGGCCTTTCCCGACCGTGTGAAGCCTGATTTAGATTTTTAGCTTAATTTTAGAAGTGATTGTTATTTACAAAGAAAAATACAGATTATATATAGCCCTTTGCATGTATATTTGACGAGCAACAGGACGTATGCGTCTGCATGTTGGTTCCTATCTGAAGTTTTGTTAATAAAATAATATAAGGTATTTCTACTAATGACGACATGGCGTGGACTTTGAGAGCTTGACATTTCCCAAGGATAGTATTGCACCTGTGTTACCTAATCACACTAATAATAAAAATGTGTATGGTTGTGCGTTAATTTCACAAAAAGAATCAAGTAAGGATTTTAATAAAATTGGATATTCACACAAGACCGATTATTCCATTCAATCCGATTAATTGATGCTGCCGTGGAATTTATATTTTCCTACGCGAACAAATCCGCGAAAATAGGAAGTTAATTATATTTCTTTTCCAAAAGCAACGTTTCAGTATCCAAAAACGTTTATTTCATATTAATAATATCTACCTTTTTCATGATTTTTAGGGGGCAGGCGAGCAGACGGGCTACCTGATAGAAAGTAACTGCCGTCCCCCATGGACACTCGCGTCACCCGAAGAGTTACAAATACGTTGCCGGCCTTTTAACAGGGACAGGTTTCCTGTGAGGCCGAGGTATCGCTCCGGTCGAGTCGGCCCATTCGTGCCGAATTCTGGCGTTTTAAAATAAAATACTACTTCGATATATTCATATTGAATAATAGTGTTTAATATTATTTGATAGTTTCCATTTCGAATGGCTTCGATTTATTCAAATCAGGCTGTTTAATCTATATCATAACATATTTTATTATTAATATTATTATCAACTTTACATCCACATCTTGGAAACTGATAAGTTTATTGTAACTATTTGCTCCTACAAGTTCATAGGAAATTAGAAATGCATCGTACAATATAATCATGTAAAGCGAAAATGGGCGTATAGAATTGATTTATTGCGATTTATAACCAGATCGGCGTGGAATCGCCAAGGTTCTTGCTTAAGGCGATTAGAGCCTCCAAATTGCCAAATTCACCTGTCTTTGAAGGCTTACTTCTTCTAACTGGTTGTTACTAACAAACTAGAAAAAATAGATGACATTTTTCATGTATTTCTCAAATTAATTTAAGTCCTTAATTTTTTATAATACTTTCAGTTTTTACTTAAAAAAATAAAACCAGATGTGTTTAGAGTACAGTGAAAATGTGTGTACGCAATACACTTGAACTACGTCTGCAGTCGTTGCGGTCAGTTTTCGTAGATTTGGAGGTTCACCAGATAGTTTTTAAGCCGTAATCGTTTAAATACTATTGTCTAAGATAATACTGAGATAAATCAAAGTTAAATTTATACTATATAATACAAAAGCCACCAAGTTTAACTTAGATAAGTTAAACTTGATGGCTTTTGTATTTCTTGGCTGTAACTACCAATAGTATAAACAAGGTGATAAGCCATAAGAATTGGTATTGGTTATTTTAATATTTATTTAGACGACCTCATATAATTGTGATTAATTTAACATTTTTACGACGATAACATTATAATTTGACTAATTCACGAAATAGTTAATTAATTCGAATTGAAGATGAAACATTCAAACCATGTGATATATGATAATTAAAAATTAGAAACAGTGAAAGCATAAAAATGTTTTGTTCTGAACATTACGTCGGATAATGTTCGGGTGGAGGTCGTTAAAATTCTTAATTTTGTAAGTTACCATTACGTTGATAAGATATCTGCTGGTAGCAGACACGCTTCTTCAATTTTTTGACTTTGTAAGAAATTTGTTAAAACAAACACCTAGTTTTACCTGTAACAAACATCCAAACAAAGTATTTGTTACATTAAAGTTCACAAATAATTATGTCATAATAATAAATAAATTATAATAAAAAAATAAGGACGAGTATGTGGAATGTTTTATATGATTTAATACTAGCGAAAAAGCGCAGATTTTTTGGGCCCGCGAGATTTTTTCAATGCTGTGACATTGGGTTTTTAATGTATTTTGTTGTGACTATGACAGGTTTTTTCTTTTCTACATACGTAACGTGAATACTCAGTTTATTTAGTTTATCTTTACAGTTGCACTTTGCCAATCATAGATGGCGTTAGTAGTCCAATATTATTATATTTATTTTTCATTATTATTTATATTTTAACACATCTACACCGTAAGTTACCATGCAAAATCTCAAACCTATTGCTTTTATAGTTTTCCGTAAGGTGTACCACAAACATGTACGGGGAGAGGGGTGTAGCACTCGCTTCGCTCGCCCAACAACGATTTTATGGAATTAATAAAGTGATATTATATAAATGAATATTTATTATACTAAACTAGTTGGTGTCCGCAACTCCGTTGCGCAAAAGTTTGTTTATCACGTGGGATCCGTACATTTTAGCGGGATAAAAAGTATCCTATATGTTTCGTAGGTTTAACAGCTATTAAACAAAAACCGTCCAGGAGTTCCGCAGATTATCGCGTGCAAACGGACAAACAGATAAACAGACAACGTTTTTTTCGACGATTTGTGTTCTATTACTGTTACTTAGCCCCTCCACATTATTTAATTGTTTTATAAAAATTTTAAATGTACAGACACGTAAATTATACTGTTTTATTATATGTATAGATTTATCTGACAGTGCTAGCAATTTCTATTTTTACAACCTTTCATTTTTCCCCAAGCAGCCAATTTTGTACCCAGATCGATATAACACCAACACGATGGCTCATTACGTATGCTAAGTGGTATCCAAAGATAAAAGAGGAACTCTCTCAAAATATTCAACTTTCTTGAATGGAGATTTAAATTTCTAATAAACTCTTTGGCTGGGAAGAGGCGCATTTGAATGTGATCAAAATTATATTACCCGTCAAACGAAGTGTGAGAAGAAATATTTTATTTGATGGTGAATTAGATAAAATATACTTTACTGAAAATATACTTTAATCTAAAATGTGGTAATTGTACTCCAACATAGAAGGTACATTTATAGGTAACCAAAGGTTTTCTTTTCTTTACTGGTACGGAACCCTTAGTACGGGAATTGGCCTTTTTTAATTTTGTCCTTTTTCT